>RJVU01007700.1:3071053-3131538 GCA_003731715.1 Anabarilius grahami | reverse complement strand
CCCCCTGGATCTCACCTTGCACTGCGGTAACAGCTTGATTACATTTCAGCGATATGGAGCAGAGGTGATAGGAAATCTGCTCCTGCTAGCGCAGCATCATCAGGAACGCCGCCTGTCTTGCAGTTTAGCAGCTTTTCTTCACAGTCTGTCCCAAATCGTCTCTGGGTGAAACGTTTCACACATGCAATGATCCCAGAGCAGCCATCCCGCTCACATCCTGACCTGAACTAGACAAAAGAGCAGAAAACCATTGTTTCCAAATGCCTCATTTAAACCCCCAAAGCAGCTGTCCTCAATGTAAACAATACTGTATCTGTGTTGTTTTTATTAAAATGTGTTTGTAAGTTTATGCTTAAACTAGAATAAAAATGCAAATGGGGTCATAAAAATAAATCACTTCTTGCAGTGAAGTGGTTACCTTATTTACTAACTCATTATTTGCTTGAACTTTTGAATTCAATTCATTGAACTTTTGAAACTATTTTTAACAATATGAAGAAATAGTTCATTTCATCAGCATAAAAGCAAATATTGTGGTCTTAATCAAGGTCCAAACAGATGAGAACACGCGGTGATCATGTCTGCAGGTCACAGGATGATCACACCAGGATTATTTGGGTTAGCACTCTCTGTTTTTGTTCTCCACTGACCTCTGATCCAATTTAACACTCATACTGATCCCTCAATCTCTAAGGTCATACTGATATTTTTTTTAAGTATATGAAACAGTATGATGCAACATTTTGAACAGAAATACGCTAAATGGTCACATGACCTTGTTGTGTGTTTAATTCAGACAGTTTTTTTTGTATTTATCTACTTTTGTTGTCTTTTGCCAGCCCAATCATGAGTGACCAGTAATGCCCAAAATAGGGTCTTTGCTCAACAAACATTAAAGAAGGAATTTACAAAAATAAAATTGCACCCAAATCAGGAAACACACTGATAAAACATATCTAAAATCCTTGAAAAAAGATAAACGTACTTAAGAAGAAGCATAAGTGCATATGATATTAAGACACAAACTACACATATTTAAGATATGAAAGTCTTCATTTCATATGCAATGATGTTTAAGTATATATACTTTAAGTCAAAAAAGTCTAAACTCCTTAAGAAATCTTTATCGCATATGATATTAAGACTCGCTGCATTAGCATTTCTTTCTCGCTAGATTTATGTATAATCAAATTAAAAGTAGTACAGTGAGACAAAATACACTTATATTCAAGATAATAAAGTCTTCATATGAAGCTTGTTACAAGTCAAAAAAAGACTTTTTACTATAAGATATTAAGACTTTCTGCATTTGCATTTTTTCACTATTTTTAAATATAAACAAGTAAAAAAATCTGTGTGCAGTTAGAAGAAATACAGTCATACACTCATATGACATATGAAAGTTTTTATATGCAGTACATTTATCTTGTTTAAAGTTTAAAAAAAACTCATTAAAAACCATTTTTGCTCCCACAAAAAGTTACTGAATGCAAATTGCATGCCACGTTTCCAAATTCTGAGTGCTATAAGTGAGTTTTCGCCCACATCAGTCCATGCAGATTGGATCTTTCCTAAGAATTCCTCTTTTCCCAATCAGTCAGTGTATTTCACTATTATCTGATGGGCAGATTGTTGTATGAGGGGGGTATTTTGGAGAAAATGGATATCTTTGTTTGAGGTCACCATGTCACATATGAGAACCTGGAATTTGAGTTTGATCATGTGTGCATGTCCATGTCAAAGGTCAAAGAAATCACCTTTACATATATTAGTTGTCCATCATATCTGCTCCGTTGAGAGCCCAGACTAAGAGAGAGCACGGAAAAGGGCATCTCTGTTTCCACACATGCCTTTGTGCCCTAAAGTTCTTCCTGTCTTTCTGTCCTACCATTAACAAAAAGTCTTTTGATTCTCCTCTGACTTCTGTTTGGAGGACAGAGAAAAGACGAAGATCCCAAGAGAGATGAGTGCTTTTTTTTTAGGAGACTTCCAGACCCGAGGAAGGTCCAAAACACGTCAGACCTCTAATTTGATAGGGCTCCTTAAAGGCCAGAGTCTTCTGTTTGTGTTGTGTATGTCTTTTCAGAAAGACTGAATTCCCTCATTCGCATCTGAATTGCACCGACAGAAAGTTGAACATTGGAGCAATTGAATATTTCCTCATTTTCATCTCTTAGGCCAGTGGCACTGTGAGTCTTAAAAGAGAAGTGTGTTGTTTTTCTTATGTTAAAGGGGACCTATAATGCTCTTTGGTGTCCACAGAATGTGTCTGTGAAGTTTCAGCTCAAAATTCCCCACAGATCATTTATTATAGCTTGTCAAATTTGCCCCTATTTGGGTGTGAACAAAAACACGCCGTTTTTGTGTGTGTCCCTTTAAATGCTAATGAGCTCTGCTTTCCAGAAGGGGGCGGAGCTTTAACAGCTCAACAACAACAAAGCTGGAGAATCTCACGCAGCCAAAATGAGGATTGTCAGTAACGGTGTTCAGCTTTACATTGTTCAAACCGGAGTCGACACTGATGGAGAGACTCAGGAAGAAGTTACAACTTTTAGAATGAAACTGGACGTTTCTGAATGGTTAGTGGATAAATTGATGTAGTTGCTGTGGATTGACTCAACTCATCCACTAGCATGTGCCGTCATGTTAATCTTTTGTGCAAATCCAGCGTTGATTTGACCCTCGTTTGGCGTAAAATGACGGTATGTCAACAACACTCTACTACAACAACTCTTCCCCCTTTGTTGTGTGTTCTCTGGGGTGGGGTTTATGTAAATTTTGGGGTT
Source organism: Anabarilius grahami (assembly GCA_003731715.1). Lineage (NCBI taxonomy): Eukaryota > Metazoa > Chordata > Actinopteri > Cypriniformes > Xenocyprididae > Anabarilius > Anabarilius grahami. Next base: position 3,128,752 of record RJVU01007700.1, on the reverse strand, counting down.
TGTGATGTCACCAACCCAGGAAGAAGCTTGTTGTAGTCCCTACCAGCCATTTGTTGTAGTCCTTAAACAGCGATTTCCGTAAAAGAAAATATCTCCCTTTGCATTGAACTTTGAGCATCATAACTTTGCAGATGTTTTTTATGCTCAAACAACAACATTACACACTAACTAAAGTTAAAAAAGTGAAATCAAAATCAACCACCCCTTTAAAATACTCTCATATTCCAGTTTATGGGCTGAAGAACGCATACAGTGAGTAAATTTGGAGTAGGATTTATTTGGAAAAAACACTAGTAAATTTCACAAATAACTGCCAAGAAACGACAAGTAACATTGAATTAAACGTGAAATTTTAAAGTAGAAAGACTGAAATAGTATTTACTTGTAAAACATATTACAATATGTTTTATTTACAACTTACAGTCTCAAACCCTTCACTACAAACTATATTAATGACTATTTACACTTTTACAGGTACACTATGTATCTTTTGGCCCTCTAGTGGTTAAAAAACAAAACTGCATGTATTTTGTGGAAGAACATTGTTTTGGTTGTGCTTCGGTTCTGTGTGGATGAATATGTTTATTCTACTGCTTATAAACATTCAAGGCTTAAGAGACAGAACCAGTTTAGATGGAAAGGATTTCAAGCTGACTAGCTGAAGATGTTATTGCAGCTTTACTCATTAATAGACACGGTACTTCCTTGAAAATAAATCCCAACACAGTGCTACAACAACCATTATTAAATTAGCCTTCATAATAGATACTGCTTTACAATGAACTACGTTAGAGATCTACATATGGCAATTTATCTGTTCAATGAAACACCTTACTCACCTGTTGAGTAATAAAAACACCATCATCAACATTTCAAATCCCTCAGTTCTCTCCATCTCCGACAAGCCGAGCTCATGTTGATTCTTGTTTTATTACGAGCTCTGTCGCATTCTCTTTTTCCCAGCAGACTCTTTTTTTGATTCTCTGGTGGTTGGAGATTTAGCGGCTCCTTGTCAACCTTTCTCGCTCGTTGTGACAACTAACTTATGCCTAATCTAATTTTCATTCACAATTATCAGAGTGAATCAGTGTAAGAAAAAAAACACGTTTGGAAGAAGTATTGATGATGTATAGATGCATTATTTAAATGTTGTTGATTTGAAACAAAAATGTTTTACTCTAAAAAAAAAATGCTGGGTTAAAAATAACCCAAGTTGGGTTAAAAATAGACAAGATAGACAGTGATTGGGTTGTTTTGACCAAGCAGTTGGGTTAAATGTTTGCCCAACCTGCTTGGTAGTTTTAATTAACATAACTATTGTTTAAAAATTACTATATTGCTCACTTAAAATGAACCCGAAATAGGTTGGAAATTATTCACCTTTTGATTATTATTGTTGCCTCTAGTAATTATGATATTTTGGGTTCATTTTAAGCCAGCCATATAGTAATTTTTAAACAATACCCTGCATGTTGGGCAAACATTTAACCCAACCTCTGGGTTTGTCCATATTTAACCCAACTTGAGTTGTTTTTAACCCAGTATTTTTTAGAGTGAAGTGTGCCTTTAAGAGCCCCAAAAGTTGTGCATTGATCAAATATCTCATATATTTAAATATATTCTATTTAAATTCTTGAAAATTAGCTGTCAATGGATAAAGATGCTTTTCCCCCCTTAGAATTATGTAGTTATGTAATTTACTATCAGGAGCTAACCAGCCTTGATCCCTTCCAATACATATGATTATTCATATGATATTTATAGCTCGGGTGGAAAAATTGTTTACAGAAATAAGTGCCCATTACATGGCGGAATGTGCCAGATGAGCATTCAGCACTGAAATGGATGGGAGTGCTAACAGATAAATCTCTCTAACTAGAACTCATTGGTTTAGCAGGTTTACATGGCATGACAGAAGTTTAAATACTGGATTCATAACTTTGCGGATACAATGATGGCGAGTTGTTTTATGACCAGTCATGTTAACATGTGTAATGTTTAAATCTTGTAGCTGTACTTTCAAAACTGTATGTTTGTGCATTTATTGCATTTTTAATGGTAAAAGACATTATGTGGTTGGTGGAGCTGCACTTACACTGAACACAGGACATTCCTTTAAACAAACAGTAAAAAGTAAATCTTTAGCAAAGAAACATTTACAGTCTGAAAGACCACTGGCCATTCCTTGAAATCAACTTTTAGTCTCTAATGCAGTTGAATATGTTTTTGGTAGCAACAGGCTCTTTATAATGTTGTTCTTGAGTGTCCTTGCAGTGAAATTGACAGATTCAGAATGCGTGAGACAATTAGAAAAGGATTAGATGTTGATATGTGTCGGAGCGGAGTGCGTTTCTGTAGGAATGTGAGACACAGACACATGCAATTAAATCTCACCTCTGAGGGGCTCCTAACAGAAGACAGATGGAGATCACCTTCTGAAAACATGATCTAATATCTGTGTGTGCGGTCACGGATGGATGAGGGGTTTTGTGTGATCAATGTTGCAAATATTGCAATTTACTTTAAACTGATATAATGTATGTATAGTTTCATACTGGATTTAAACATGCACATCCAATTTGATTTATTGAAAGGCTGAAGATGAATTAGAATGCAATTGCTTCACTCTTCAAAATAAAGGTTACAAGAAAGGGCTTTCGGTTCCCCAAAGAACCTTTCAGTGAAAAGCTCTTACAAGAACCGTTTTTTTCTTAGAGTGAAGAACATTTAAATATTTTTCCACTATGAAGAACCTTTTGTCGTTTTGTGGAATGGAAAGATTCCATGGATATTAAAGGTTCTGCATTGAACCTTTATTTTTAAGTGTATCTTAACTTAAAGAATGTTCCAGATTTAATATTTAATATTTTTTATTTTAAATAATTATTTTTGCAATTTCATTTGGAAAGTAATGCAGAACATTCTTATTTTTATACCACTAAAGGGTCATTCCGTGTCAAAATATTAAATGTCACAGAAGTATATTTACTGAATCTTGGAGCCAAATTAGAGGGGTGTAAAAATGACTTTAGAAAGATGGCAGAATCATTATTTTATTTTTACACAGAGATTGGTAGGCCTATTAGGAAAATCTGTTGACTCTAGCAATCTTTATTTCATTATTTGCTGACGGTGACAGTTCAAAAATGGCAAAAAGCACCTTTTGTGTTTTTTTTGCTTGTTTGTTCGTTTTTGCCTCACGTTTGCATACCTGTAACTCAAGAAGTATTAAAGATATCTTAACATCCTTTTAGATTCTGGTTCTTAACAAACCTTCTGTGGCGAGCAGGGCGGGCGAGAGCCGTGAGGGAACGGCGCGAGGCCGGTGACGCGAGTGTTAATGATCGTCACCTGTGAGGCGCACCGGCCTCGAGTCCCTCACGGAGGAGCTCCGGAGGCATAAAAGGAGGAGCGACGACAGTGAACGGACGAGAGAGGACCAGGCCTGGACTTTATTTTATGTTTTATTATGTTTGTGTGGCCGGCAGACGTCCGCGAGGGTCTGCCGGCATTACTTTCGTTTTGTTTATTTTGAATTAAAGTTTCTGGTTGAACGTTGGCCGGTTCCCGCCTCCTTCTTCCCACATATACGAACTGTGTTACACCTTCCTTTTGGTATCTTCATTTTAAATGCCCTCGATGGTTCAATCCCAGAGATATGGAGATCTTAATGTGGCTACATGAGTAAACTGGTCAATTGTACACATTTCAGTTGTCAAAAACCAAATGTGGGTCACTTTGCATACAGCTGATACTTTTTTCCTTTAAAGAGGAATATCTGAAGAACAAATAATGTTGAAACTAGAAATGTATCTTGTGTTTTTCTATCAACACAATTGCATAGAACATACCTGTCTGAGTACCATAAGTATTCCTTTTCCAAAGTTTACATGCCTGTAACTCTAAAACTGTTCAAGATATCTTAATATCCTTCTAGATTCTCATTCTTAATAAACTTTTCTTTTGTAATCTTCATTGCCTTTCGAAAGGGAACTCGCACTGCGTCAAACACACTATGGAGAACGCCTCCGCGGGAACCAGTGTGTGAAACGCTATCAGATCATGACAATCATATTGCCCGGCGACAGTCTATGACGTCACTACTAGTGCGACCCAAACGCACATAAGGGGCGCCTAGAGAACAAGACATCCTCTTTTCGTCTTCAGAGACTTTTTTGCTTGAAACGCTTTTCAATGGTGTGTACATCCATGTCATAGATATTTGATACTTGATGACACACATGACTTGTGCACCGTTTGTTAGAGCATGCATGTTCAGTGCTTGAGAGTCCTTTACATGCTTTTGTGAGAGCGTTTCCCGCTGAGGAAGCTCCACTCTCATTTGTCTCTCTTCTTGAGGGAAGAGGGACTATCTGTTGTACTCGATGCGCACGGAAGAAGTTTGCAGAAGTGTTTGTAGGTGTTTATTTCATATGCTTCAGCGGTTGACGAGAGTGTTCTGCTGATTGAGGATCTGTTATCTCTTGCATCCTCAATATCACCAGACTGTGCTCTTTATACCCTCTTTTTACTGTGATCTGTCTTTAATTTTTTGACACTTAATCATGCACATTACTTGTGCATTGTTTGTTTGGGCGAGGAGTGTGCGTGTTCAGTTTTTGAGAAAGCCGTTTGCTCGCACTGTGAGTTTTCCAGTCGCGTGTTATTTTATCTGCACCCACGTATATGAGCCTTCCTTTCCCTTTTGATCTCCACTCTGACATCGACAGGGCATGGAAGAATCCATTCTTGTCCCACATCCGTCAACATCAGCATGCAATTTATGCAGATGTCGAGGGGTTGCGTGAGCTTAGATGTCGATGCCCCCATCAGACGTGATGTTTGCAAGCTATCACGTGGCCGGAGAGGCATCGACGTTGAAAGCTCTGGTCCTGCCCTTATATGTTTTTATTTATTTATTTATTTTTTAACCCTTGCAATCGCAGGGAGTTACTTTGCTCAACCAAGACTAGGTTACTACAACCCTTATATATCTGGCCTAGGCTAGTACTTTAGGAATATGTCTTTTAGACAGAGGCGGTTCTGCTGTAGCTTTTCTGCCTCCTAGCATGCCGTAGCTCGGAGTAGGCTACTCCTAGGAGTTGGCCCTCCTTGGGTCTCCTTACGAGCGATCCTCTTGGTTGAGCTAGGTTCCTGAGTGTCCTAGTTCCCTAGCAGATGGTTATCAGGTAGCTCAGTCTCCAGTGGAGCCTCCCTGATACTAGCCCTAGAATTCTAGATCTGCTAGCAAGTAGTTGGCCCTCGAGTTGGTCACCTTGAAGGGGATCCTCTGGGTTGAGTAGGTCCTTAGCACTTCCAGCTAAGTTAGTATCCTGACTCCCTAGAGCAGTGGTCGGCAATAGGTGGCCCGCGGACCAAAACTGGCCCGCCAGCAATAATATCTGGCCCGTGCCCACAGCCAGATTATTTTAATAGCGGCCGGTTCTGAAATAGATCTTCATCTCGTGGTGCCGTCTATATTATCAACGTGTCTACACCAGAGGCGCCGCGCCTCAACAGCTCAAAGCTGTCTACACTGAATGCAACAAACCGACCTTTGCAAAGCATTAGGACTGCGTCAGAAATAGAACGGGGAATCCGTTTACTGTAGGGAATGTGTTGTGTCGCGCCGCGCCGCATCCAGTGTAGACAATATCATTATAATGGGTTCTATTATCTTTTGTAGCGTTGCCTCGTGCCGCTTGCGTCTGGTGTCTGTGTTATATTCTTTGAAAACAGCGATAACTTTGTTGCAGATAAGACACACTGGCTTTGCATTCACAAAACTAGGTAGGATAAACGCATAGTTGTCTTTTTTCGCAGTCAAGTTTCCACTTTAGACTCTTTGATAGTACCATTTTCTCTCACCAGCTAGCTTAAATATTAAATATCACTCTGCACACAACATAATAGCGTACCTCCAGCATGCAAACAATAAAAAGAATTCACTTTTGTGCGTGAGGATGCCAATGAATAATTCTGAGTGTAAAAGTAATCTACGTCAAATAATTATTACAATAAGTTAGGATCCATTTTGTAACAAGCTAATTAAAATGATACACATTTATTAATCACAATATGGAAAGAGGAAATAAAACATAGTTCGTTAAGAGCATGACTCAAACATCCCATTAATGGGCTTATTCAAGTTATTTTTATCCATTCTGCATCTCCCACATATGTGTGTTTTAGCAAGGCGGTCTGTGTTGCAAGTTGGTGAATGAAGATACTTGTCAGGTTATGTGTCACTATTCTACTTTATTAATTTATCCAGTGTAAAACCTGGACACCCTGGACTCCCTGGTGCTTGTGTTGAGCTTGGTCAATACTCATCTCGGTTGAGTCTAGTTGGTACTCCCCTCGCACTGATGGTCATTCTTTAGAGTACAGCGCTCCTGAGGTCTGGTCGGAAGGTCAGAGGTCTCTCATGAGACCTCCCTGGTAGATCAGTATTTTAGGCTGTAGGTACTCCCCTATCTTGTGTGGGTCGTCATATAGAGGACCTCACCCACTGAGTTGGTCTTAGAGGTTTAAAAGATTCTTTAGTAAGAACTCACTTTAGTAAGCTCCCGTTGGACTCTGTCTAGGTCAATAGGCCTCTAGATATTTCTGGAGGCCTCTTTGAGGCTTATAGCGTGGGTGTTGGCCATAGGGAATGCTGTCACTGACAGCCTATTCGACCCTATGACGAGGAGTGGTTTTTGGCATTTCAGTTGAAATCTGATTTTTGTCACAGCCATTATTTGGCATACACTCCCCTCAGCATGGCAGCATGGGTATTTCGTTTCCCATAGCGTGTTAGACGCAGTGTGAGTTCCCTTACGAAAGGGAACGTCTCAGGTTATGCATGTAACCATGGTACCCTGAGAACTGGAACAAGACACTGCATCTCCCTGCCATTCCTCGGGGCCGCCTGCTGAACAGTCTCTTCAAATGAAAAGAGGATGAATTGTGTTCTAGGCGCCCCTTATGTGCGTTCGGGTCGCACTATTAGTGACGTCATAGGCTGTTGCCGGCCAATATGATTGTCATGATTTGATAGTGTTTCAGACACCGGTTCCCACAGAGGCATTCCCTGTAGCGTGTTAGATGCAGTGTCTCATTCCCTGTTCTCAGGGAGCCATGGTAACAAGAGTAACCTGAGACATTTTTAGGCCCTATATAGTTCAGTCCCATAGATATCTGGACCCCAATGTGACTCCATGTCCAAATTGTTGAATTTTACCCATTTTCAATGGTCAAGAACCAAATGTAGGTAACTTTTTAAACAGCTGATAGTTATTGTGTTCAAAGAAGAATGTCTGAAGAACAAATAACACGGAAACTAGAAATGTATCTTGTTTCCCTCTATCAAAACAACTGAACACAACACACCTCTCTGATTGCCAAAATCAAAAAATTTTCTGGTTTTCTTACATTCAAGAAGTGTTAAAGATATCTTAATGTAATTTTAGATTATTGTTCTTATGAAACTTTTCTTATGTAATCTTAATTTTTAAGGCTCTTTATGGTTTAGTCTCATAAATATAGGGATGTCAATGCGGTAACGTGTAGTTATGATACTGCGTATTTGAACTCTTGGTAGCTTCAGGAGCTGTTAAAATGAACAAAATCCCATCTTCCAAATATCCGTAAAAAATTATTTCAATATAGATTCTTATAAATTTTGAGAGCAAGTTAATGTGCCTCAACAATTTTCAGTGGATTTTTGGTACTCAGAGAGTTATGTTTTATGCTATTCTTAGAGGGAAACAAGATACATTTCTAGTTTGTCTGCGCAGCTGTGTGCAGAGTGAACCACATTTGGTTTTCAATAACGGAAAATGGAAAAAATTCAACAATTTGAACATGGAGCTGCTTTGAGATCCTCATATATATGAGACTGGATATAGGGCCTTGAAAATAAAGATTTCAAAAGGAAAGTTTATTAAGAATGAGAATCGAGAAGGATATTAAGATATCTTGAATACTTTTAGACTTACAGGCATGCAAACTTTGGAAAAGGAATACTTATGGCACTCAGACAGGTATGTTCCATGAAATTGAGCTGATAGAAAAACACGAGATACATTTCTAGTTTCAACATTATTTGTTCTTCAGATTCCTCTTTAAAAGACAAAAGTATCTGCTGTATGCAAAGTGACCCAAATTTGGTTTTTGACCACTGAAAATGTGTACAATTTACCAGTTTACTCATGGAGCCACATTAAGATCTCCATATCTCTGGGATTGAACCATTGAGGGCCTTAAAATGAAGATACCAAAAGAAAAGTTTGTTAAGAACCAGAATCTAAAAGGATGTTAAGATATCTTTAATACTTCTTGAGTTATAGGCATGCAAACTTGGGGCAAAAAAACACAAGGAGTGCTTTTTCCCCATTTTTGAACTGTCACCGTCAGCAAATAATGAAATAAAGATTGCTAGATTCAACAGATTTTCCTAATAGACCTAAATATAAATATAAAATAATGATGCACATTAATTTAGCTCCAAATTTCAGGTGAAAATGGTCATTTTGACCCCCTCAACAAAATAGTGGATTACTCATTAAATATACATCTGTGACATTTAATATTTTTTCTTTCATTTTTTATTTATTTATTTATTTTTTTTATATGGACATAGCAATAACATTGGACAAACCAGATGCATTGTTTAAAGTGTTATAGCACATGTGCTAATTTTCAACACCTGTCCATAGGGACTTTTACAACAGAAAAAACACATTATTAAACAAAACACGGCACAATTTACACATGGGAACAACTTTGGCCCGATTTAAGCCACTTTTTTGAGCTCTCTGGTGAAGATGTTAACTATGTAACTGAGGCTCATCACTATTTATGTTTGTCTTTCTACAGAAAAAATATTAACAAAATCAAAAATTTGAGCCAGGGACCTCTGAATGACCCTATAGTATTTATTAATAATTTGAATGGGCTTTTTTCAGTTTTCATTTTTTTAGTTTTAGTAATTTTGCTATGTGTGTTTGTCATTTTTCAGCTTTAATGTACTTAACCCTCATTTCAATTTTATTTTTTGTAATTTTCATAATTCAAGTAATTTATTTCAGTTAGTTGCCAAGGAAACATTTCTAAATTTTTCATATAATATTTATTTTTATTGCATTTTATTCCAGTTACCAAAAATGATTTTAATAATTTTAGTTAACAATAACAACACTGATGCAGAAATTACAGACTTCACCTTTAATCTATGCTGTGCTCTGAATTATTTGTTGTACATCGACAGTTAATAGAGATTAACTTTTATTTAATTACTTGGAATATTCTTTTAAGTTATGTGGGGGGTGAATGCATGAGACTGATTTAAAAATGAAATGCAGTCATTTATTATTATAATGGAATGCATTGTCTACATCATTAGCAGTTACATCATAATATCATCAGTGCATTCAGACATGTTGACAAAACTGATATTTAATGAAGAATAAACTGTCGATGTGCACAGGCAGGAGATGGTGAACGTCGGATCATTGATTCCAGTGTCTAGAGGAGGTCAGATTCATTCACTTTGAGCAATGATGCAAATACCAAACAAATAAACATACATACATACATACATAATGTGTAAAAAAAAGCTAAACATAAAGATAAAGATAACATGCCATGAGTACAGAGGTTGCACGTATCCCTGTGTGTAAAGTCTGCACGGCCTTTACGACAAAATCCTACTAACATGATGTGTTCTTCATATTCATTTTCATAGCATCAACACATCACGTTTAGTGCATCTGAGACCTTCAAATTTTAAAAACACAAATCATGTGTCCTCACAACAGACTGGAGTAGAAACTGTTTGATGTACAGCATACTAAGTTTGTGCACAAGATGCATGACTTTAGACGTCTACAGCAAGTCCAAATGTGTGTAAATTTCATGCCAATAACTGTGTGTAAGTGTTGTGAAATTGTGTTCTAGTAAATTCTAGTTAATTTTAAACTGACCTCTTCTCACAGATAACACACTACTTTTGTTTTGACTGTCTTCGCTGACCTAGTATGTTTTAGGCCTATGTGTCTGAATGAAGCAATGCAAGTCTGGGTTAAACATAGAAATGCCAAAGTACTTGGTTCCTTTTCTTTTTAATGTGACTTTAGGGTTTTTTTACACTTCATTTTTAGGGGTCTGAAAGCTACACACACACACACACACGTTTGAATTAATGTTTTTGAAAGAAGTCTCTTATGCTCATCAAGCCTGCATTTATTTGATTAAAAATACAGAAAAAACAGCAACATTGTGAAATATTATTTCAATTTAAAATAATGGTTTTCTATTTTAATATACTTTAAATTATAATTAATTTTTGTGATGCATTTTCAGCATCATTACTCCAGTCTTCAGTGTCACATGATGCTTCAAAAATAATTCTAGTGTGATGATTTATCAATGTTGGAAGCAGTTTTGCTGCTTAATATTTGTTATAACCTGTGATAACTTTTTCAGGATTCTTTGATGAATAAAAAGTTAAAATGAATAGCATTTATTCAAAATAGAAATATTTTTGTATCAATATACACCACCGTTCAAAAGTTTAGGGTCAGTAATTTTTTTTCTTTCTTTTTTGAAAGAAATTAATACTTTTATTCAGCAAGGATGTGTTAAATTAATAAAAAGTGATAGTAAAGACTATCTAAAGATTGTTAGACAAAATCTATTTTTTTAATAAATATTCTGAAAAAAAAGTATCACAGGTTCCAAAAAATTATTAAGCAGCACAACTGTTTCCAACATTGATAATAAATGAGTATCAAATCATCATATTAGAATGATTTCTGAAGGATCATGTGACACTGAAGACTGGAGTAATGATGCTGAAAATTCAGCTTTGATCACAGGAATAAATTACACTTTACTATATATTCACATAGAAAGCAGGAATTTTAAATTGTAATAATATTTCACAATTTTACAGTTTTTTTCTGTATTTTTGATCAAAAATATTTTCTTTCAAAAACAGTAATACATCCAAACTTTTAACCGGTACTGTATATATATAATATGACCCAATATATAGTAAATGTACTGTAATATTTGGTCATTTAAAGGGGTTAAAGTTTGTGTAAAAACACCCTAAGAAAGTGTCAATTGAATTCATGTAAATGTAAAGTTGTGTATTTGCGCTGTCTGGCTTTCTCTCTGCTCTATTCTTGAGGCTCTGTGACCTTTCACCCTTGACCTCTGCATCATACTCTTGTAGAGTGCTGATCATCGTTGTGTGTATTTGTAATGCACATCTCCAGCATGTCACATCAAAGCCTTCCAGCCTCGTAAATATAGCCGTGTGTGTGTGTGTGTGTGTGTGTGCATGTGTCTTGGCAGATATAACAGATAAAGGTCATGCATTTATTACACGTCAGACCTTCACAGAGGGTCCGAGTGGCTTTAGTCCAGCTCCTATAGATAGCTATGAGCAAACGTCTAATGGTCATTCTACTCATGCAGTCGACCGCCATCGTTTCTACACTAACTACTCCTGTAGAAATGGCTCGTTTGTGGTTTTATTCAGTTGGAAGTGTTTGGGACACTGTAATTCTGTGGTTTGTCTTTATAGGTTTGATCCTTTTGGTCCGTTGATTCGATGAGAACTCATTGTGTTAATTGTGCAGGTAATGGGTCGGTCTTGCTCTAGTTCAGATGGGACAGACCAAACGCTGTGCTGATGGAGGCCAAAAGGAGGACGGCGCTGGCCGCGACCGCCGCGCTGCTGGACCGATACACCACACGTCCGTTACGAGGCTGCACGGGTCTGAACGTTCCCGCCATTTGCTTTCCATCATGAAATTTTAGGGTGGAAAATGCACGAAGCTGAATGAAGATAATAATAATAATCAAAGAAAGTCATACAGGTTTAAAACAATGCTCATTTTTGGGGTGAACTGGCCCTTTAAGTGCTCTTGCGCTATCGTAAATTTCTGAAGTCATAATTACACTAAAAAATTATTGTTGCAAGTAAGCTGGCCGCCTCACATTTTTGAAACTAAAAATTTGAGTTAATACAATCTAATTGGGTTAATCAACAGAAACAAAATATTTTATTATCTAAACAGCAATTATTGCATTTGATTTAATGTTAATTGATCCTTTGTTGTTGGAAAGAATAGGAATAAAAGAGGATTTAGATTTTTAGCCAATATCCAGCAGAGTTTTACGGAGCCCCGCACATGACATGCAGGAAAAAAATAGTACTAATTTGCTCCCTCGAATTGCTAAATCACGTGCACAATTTATAAACTGAGGTAACAAAATAGTAAATTGTGCACACGATTTAGCAAATCGAGGGAATGAAATAGTAAATCGTTTACACAATTAGGAATGAAATAGTAAATCTTGAGTGCAATTTAGCAAATTGAGGGAACGAAATAGTAAATCTTGCACACAATTTAGTAAACAGAGGGAATGAAATAGTAAATTGTACACACGATTTAGCTAATCGAGGGAACAAAATAGTAAATCATGCACACAAAATAGTAAATTGTGTGCATGATTTAGCAAATTGAGGGAATTAAATAGTAAATTGTGCGCATGATTTAGTAAACCGAGGGGACAAAATAGTAAATTGTACACACGATTTAGCAAATCGAGAGAACGAAATAGTAAATCTTGCACATGATTTATTCAGAGGGAACGGAATAGTAAATTGTACCACGATTTAGCTAATCGAGGGAACAAAATAGTAAATCATGCGCACAAAATAGTAAAACGTACGCATGATTTAGCAAATTGAGGGAACTAAATAGTAAATTGTGCGCATGATTTAGCAAACAAAATAGTAAATCATGCACACAATTTAGTAAACCGAGGGAACGAAATAGTAAATTGTGCACATGATTTAGCAAATCGAGGGAACAAATAGTAAATCTTGAGCGCGATTTAGCAAATCGGGGGAACAAATAGTAAATCTTGCACATGATTTAGCTAATCGAGGGAACAAAATAGTAAATCATGCGCACAAAATAGTAAAACGTACGCATGATTTAGCAAATTGAGGGAACTAAATAGTAAATCGTGCACATGATTTAGTAAACCGAGGGAACGAAATAGTAAATCGTGCACATGATTTAGCAAATTGAGGGAACAAAATAGTAAATCTTGAGCGCGATTTAGCAAATCGAGGGAACAAATAGTAAATTGTATGCACGATTTAGCTAATTGAGGGAACAAATAGTAAATCTTGAGTGCGATTTAGCAAATCGGGGGAACAAATAGTAAATCTTGCACATGATTTAGTAAACAGAGGGAACGAAATAGTAAATTGTATGCACGATTTAGCTAATTGAGGGAACAAAATAGTAAATCATGTGCACAAAATAGAAAATTGTGCGCATGATTTAGCAAACGAAATAGTAAATCATGCACACAATTTAGTAAACCGAGGGAAGGAAATAGTAAATCGTGCACATGATTTAGTAAACCGAGGGAACGAAATAGTAAATCGTGCACATGATTTAGCAAATTGAGGGAACAAAATAGTAAATCATGTGCACAAAATAGAAAATTGTGCGCATGATTTAGCAAACGAAATAGTAAATCATGCACACAATTTAGTAAACCGAGGGAAGGAAATAGTAAATCGTGTGCATGATTTAGCAAATCTAGGGAATGAATTAGTAAATCATGTGCATGATATACTTTTTTTTTCTGCATGTCATGTGCGGGGCTTTGTAGATTTTTAACGAACTGTAGCATTCCGTTCATTGACAAGCATATAAACATTACCTGTGCAATTGTATAATTCACCATACTATCTAGATTGTCAGCTTGCTGACGATTCTGAAGTTTTGGTTTAATAAATACCATATTTCTGATAGCATGTGAAGTCAGCATGGGTCGTACCTGTTCCTTGTCGAGGGGAATGGGGTTTTCAAACACTGTCCACACCACAGCCTCCGTGCAGCCCGGTGTTGTTAGTGACCCGTCATACCGGTAATAGTTAGTCATGTTCGCTTCAGACAGAATGAGCTGATTCAGAGAGATCTTACGAAGGGTCGTGTTTCCATCTGTGCAAATGAAAAAGAGTTATTCAGTTATTTACTGTATGTAAAATGAGTTAAATCAGTTTCAGGCTGGACATTCACACAGAATGCAGAATTCCACTGCACTACTTGTGCCTTTTTTCATTACACAGACCTGCATGTCTTTAGTCTGTAGTCATTAGGGGTTCAAGCACGTACCTACAACATCACCAAGGCTTGCAGACGGGGCAGTGGTGAAAAGTACGAAATCGCTCATAACTCCTAAACCATTAGGATTCGCAAAATTTGGGGGTATTTAGGATTTTTTGAAAAATCTACTTCTGCGATCTAGTCCTAGGTTTTTGGCCCAATCGGAGCTAAACCAGTGCAGCAGGTTTCTCTGGAGTCTGATTGTCAATAATTATCAAAGAAGTTGAAATTTCAATTCAAGGGCTGCCAATTCATTCGAAGTGGGCAGAGCCACTTTGACTAAAATGGTTACAACTCGCGAACGGAATTAGATAGTTTCACCAAACTTGGCACACCAATGTAAGAGCTCATTCTGTGGTCATGTGAAAGAGGACGTGGTGACTGGCCACTTGGTGGAGCTATAACAGGAAAAAAAACATGAAAACGGCTATAGTACCTCACCGTTAGTCCGATCGACTTGAAAATTGGCATGCAGTGTCTTTGTCCAAGGTGCCATGTTCGTCTATGAGGACAATCATGTCTGCCATCAGCCAATGAAGTTTGAGCAGCTATTAGACAAGGTTAACATAGGCAGATCGGAACGAAACTCGCTGAGGTTAAAGGGTTTGTTTATGGATGAGCAAGGAGGATTTTTCTTGAAACCCTCCCGAACAACTTGTGGTAATGTAGGTAGGTGCTGTTTGACTCAAGACTCAACTAATCTCTGCAATTCTCCAGCTGTGATCCTTGGAGAGTCTTTGTCCACTCAAACTTTCCTCCTCACAGCGCATTAGGGCGATTTAGACACACGTCCTCTTCCAGGCAGATTTGTAATATCTTTAGTGGATTGGAACTTCTTAATTATTGCTCTGATAGTGTAAATGGGGATTTTCAATGCTTCAGCTATTTTCTTACAGCCACTTTCTTTTTTGTGAAGCTCAAAAATCTTTTGCTGCACATCAGAACTCTATTCTTTGGTTTTACTCATTTACTCATCTTATTTGTCTCTCAGCTTATCTAATACAAATGCATGCTATAATCTTTGTTCAAAAGACCTGTTTTACCTCAAAGTTCCTCGGGTCTGAACTGAGCTTGGGAAAAAAAGATTTTAAATATAATGCTTCTGTTGCTTGGAATAATTTACAAAACAACTTAAAGCTGAGTTGCGCTGTCTTGTGTTTTGATGTTGTATATTTATATTATTTGTTGCGGCCCTCTTGACCAGGTCACTCTTATAAAAGATTTTTAATCTCAATTAGTTTTTAACCTGGTTAAATAAAGAAATGAATGAATGATTAATGGAATTTGGCCTTTGTGTTTCCTCATATTTATGCTCCCGTGAACCGAGAAATCATGGCTGGAAAATTTCATGTTCCCAAAAACTGTAAATATTAATGGGAAAATACCTTAGAGATATTTCACTCATAATAATTTCTAGGTACCAATAATTGTGGACAATGTGCATTAGAGAAAAACATTTATTTCATTACGTGATTTCCTCCTCCACAGTTATTAATTTTACTTCAATGAAAGGTTAGATTTTTGTGATTTTTTTTGAAAGATCAAAAGGATTAATAATTCACATTTATTTTTACAGCCTCCTTTGATCATATTTACCAATGGTGCCAATAATTCTGACCATGACTGTATGTAGTAAGTTTCCAAGTAGATAGCGAGATGACATTTTTTTTTCTCACAATTTTTATGTTACCAAGGTATTACATTTGAATTCATTTAAAAATATATATATAATTGATCAACAACTGTGAAGCGTGTAGTTTCTGTGCCATTAACAGCACCAAACAGAACTACATAATGAAAAATAAGGATATCAGTCATTTACAAATCCTCCTATTGTGTCTCAAACTCACGTCATTGGTTGAGTCATAATTCGCTCAAACAAACAGATCAATGTTTTGAAAGCGTCACAGTGGAAGTCAAACTACTAATGACTGACTTATTGATATTCTGAACATTAAACTGACACACCGCAAACTAGTTAAACATTGAGCAGATTACACATTTCACCTTTAAGGGAAATGAAAACGTATAAAAAATGCATTTACAGCAGGAAAGAGGGAACATGGAAATTAATGCACGAGTATCAGAAATACAAAGTGCATATTTAAACCAAGTCAAAATGATTGTCTGAGCATTCCACAAATGAAATATTCCTGTAATATTTCAGAAGGTCTTACTTGTGTTCTGTATGCTGCGCAGGGCATGTGTGAGGAGGTCGTACTTTCTGTTTGAGCTGCTTGATTCCTGACGAACAGAAGTGATGATATTGATGTTTGTCATTATATAAATTCATTTCATATTCTCTTAGCAAACTGAACAAACTCAAACTCTGCATTTTAAAGCACAAGCATATCAAACCTCATAGAAGAATCCCAACACAGCAACTCCAGAAGGATCTTTGAGTGCATCTTCAAGTCTGTTGTATCTTTGTTTCATGTGCACAATATGCAGCTGGTGAGAGAGTAAATAATGCCATTTATTTATAATAATTATAACTGTAAAAATGTATCGTGACTTTAACAGTTTAGGGTATGTTTACATGACAATGTTGTAGTAAAAATGGAAAGGTTTTCCTTTGTGTTTTTTGCAGACGACAATGTTGTCAAAACGATCCTCGTTCACACGGATCCGCGAAAACTAAAATCGCTGTATTCTGCTGCCAGGCCAGTAGATGGCGATGTCACCGTGTAAAGAAACAGTGCCTGTAGTCTGAACACATAATACACATGCGCATGACATCACCGTTTTGACAAATTTGCATGTTTGCACTTTACATAGAGATGATAACGGTATAGTTTTCAAAAACTTGCACTTTAAAACCCATTTTCAAAAGTTTGCATAAAAAGTTTTCAGTTTTAAAAAAAAGACTAAGGGGCCGTTTACACAACACCATTTTCAACTAAAAATAGAAAACGTTTTACGTGTTCCGTTCATTTACACGACAACAGTGTTTCGGGGGGCTGAAAACGGGTTTCAAAGTGTACGTTTTTGAAAAATCTCTGTGTAAAGTATAAAAATGCAAATTTGTGAAAACGCTGATGTCATGCACATGCGTATTATAACGTGTTCAGTCTATAGGCGTGTAGTGTTTCTATACAAAGTGAAATCGCCATCTACTGGCCTGGCAGCAGAATACAGCGATTTTAATAGTTTTCGCAGATCAGTGTGAATGGGGATCGTTTTGACAACGTTGTCGTCTGTATGCGAAAAAAGCAAAGGAAAAACTTTTATATAGAACCCCACTGAATCTTTTCGTTCTAAAAGTGCTAGTTCTGACTAATATATTTTGTGGATTTAACTGTAGGCTGTTCACACAGTTAAGCCTAAAGTATACATCTTTTTTTTTTTTTTTATACGTGTACGCTAGTGTTTCCGTACGGTCAAACACGCAGCCTTTCAAAGTATACTCCATTAGATATTGTGCGCAAACACAGGCTGTTGACACATGCGGTCTCAAAAGTTTAATCTGCGCTATTTTTCTCCAGAAGTTATTACCGATAAAAATGTCTTGTATTCTTTTAAACTAAACCCCCTCACACAAGTGCTTGTCAATGCAGGCATCTGTTGGTGTTGCAATCTCCAGTATTTTGTTGTTGTTCCGGCCTGGACCAGTGTTGCCACCTTGTGGAGCAACTGATTAATGCAAAACAAATGAAATGCACAATTCAACATCACTTTGTAAAGAAACACTATGTGCTATAGACTAAACACCTAATACATATGCACATGATGTCAACGTTTTCACAAATTCATGTTTTTGTAGTTTACACTGAGACAATATCTTTTACAAAAACTTGCACTTTAAAACCCATTTTCAAAAGTTTGCATAAAAAGTGTTCTGTTTTTTATTAAAAAAAAACTAATGGGCCATTTACACGAAACCATTTTCAACTAAAAATGGAAAACTTTTATGTTCCATTCATTTACACGACATCAGTATTTTGGAGGCCTAAAAACGTAAACTTTTGAAGACGAGTTTCAAAGTTACGGTTTACCGTTATCGTCTCATTCTTTGTTGTGTAAAATACAAAAATGTGATTTGTGAAAATGGTGACGTCATGCGTGTTACATGTCCAGTCTATAGATGCGTAGTGTTTCTTTACAAAGTGACATCGCCATCTACTGGCCTGGCAGCAGAATACAGCGATTTTAATTGTTGTTCCGGCTTGGGTCAATGTTCGCATCTTGTGGATTAACAAAATAGTGCAAAACAAATTCAATGCGCAAAAAATCGTCCTATTCTAGTGACGAAATTGTACGCGTAAAAATCAAAGTATACTTTGGGCTTTAATCGCAACAATAGGTCGCACCTCCATGGGATACTGCTCTCCATCGATGGTGTGTTCAGATCCAGGCCCTCCATCTTTACCCCAGTGGAGGTGAAACTGCACAGCCTTGTACGTTCCTTCCAGGTTTCCTCCAGACACTGTGGCTGTGATGGGAATACTGACCTGAACTGAGGTGGAAAATACAATAAGTTAAGGCTCCAAGAGTTTTTCCAATTTTAGTGTTTGAACTGTGAAGATCAGCAGTGATACACATTTCTGCTGAAAGAAACACATATTACTATTAGATTACACATTTACAGTTCTGTTTTTATTCCATGGACACAGATTGAATCTTGTTGCATGCATGTAAACAGCAAAAATACAAGTAACGTGAGTTACGTAACAGATTACTTTTTTCAAGTAATGAGTAAAGTAACGCATTACTTTTAAATTCACAACAAAATATCTCTGTTACTGTTAACTTTCTTCTCCTGCGTCCTATTCTTCTGTGATCCAGAATGGCAGCAGAGATGAAAGGTTTGTTTGAGCGGCGCCCTCTACTGTACAGGTGTGAATTCACATTTCCTTCATTATTCATTTCACTTTTGGTGTCACTTTTGGTACTTTTACTTAAAAAGTAATTTGTTACTTTTTTAGGGAGTAGCACAATATTGTTATGCATTATTTTTAAAAGTAACTTTTAGTTTTTTTGGCTTTAAATACCAAATAACCATGACTGTGTTCACATTAAATAATGTTCTTACACTGTAAAAAATTATAATCATAATTTGTTATCAACATTATTTCTTTTGTCAATATAACTTCGATAATTAATGTGGTTCAGATAACATATTTTGAGTTTCTGTTGATTAAACCAATCACAGAAACTCAGAGATTAAATTGTATTAACTCAAAAGATTAAATTGTATTAACTCAAATTTTTTATTTCAATGAACTCAAAATTTTAAGGCAACCAGGTAACTTCTTTTTTACAGTGTACTCAGTGTTTCTGTCTTGTTTTTTCAGTGCAAATATCTAAACATTCTTAAATCAAGATACATTTGCTTGAGAATCAAAATGATTTAAGATAGTAAGCCTTGTTTTTTTATTTTTATCTAAATTAAGTGAGTTTTTACTTGATAAAAAACAATTACAAATATGTATCATGTATCAAAAATACTAAGTGAGCAAATAATTTTTAGCAGTGTTGGCAATATTGTTATAGTGTAGTTTTTTAAACAATATTATAGAGAACTAATGAAAATCTGAAAATTTGGCACAGCTACAAGTTTGCTCTTGATCAGTCACTAGTTGTGTTTTTTGTCTTCATCTGCTGTCTTTATACCCGAGTGGCCATTGTTCTTTATGATGCTTTCGAATGTGTCCTGGTAGCCGGTGAATTTGAAAGGCGTCAGTCGTTCGTTCAGCTTGGTTTTCTTCGTCACTATGTTGATTGGCGACTGTCTGTTTTTCCCACATTCTCCATTCACGTCACTCCATTTGTCTGGTCCTTATAGAACAACACAGAGGCGCTATTTACTTTAGATACTGTAAACGAGTGATGTGTCTAGAACGAGATGTTTCTCCAAAAACTCAACTTACCTTTACAGTGGGATTCACAGCTAAACTGCGTCTGGTAGCACCAGTCTGTATGAGTATAAAGGATTAGTTAGTACATTGAAATGCTTTACTTAGATTATTTTTGCATTAGTACTTGTTTTGTTTTTTGATCCTCAGGGCATTTCTGGTATGATGCAATTGGTCAAAAGTTTGGAATAATTAAGATGTATTTAATGTTTTTGAAATAAGTCTCTTCTGCTCACCAAGGCTGCATTTATTTTATTAAAAATACAGTAAAAACAGTAAAAATCTGAAATATTATTACAGTTTCAAATAACTGTTTTCTATTTGAATATATAGTAAAATATAATTTATTCCTGTGATCAAAGCTGCATTTTCAGCATCATTACTCCAGTCTTCAGTCACAAAAACTCGCAGCAAAAACTGTTTTTAACATCGATAATAAGAGCCATTATTAATAACTGAGCACCAATAATAGAGTAAATTAAATTTAAAATATATTTAAATAGAAAAAAGTTCTAATCTTTTAATTTGTAATAATATTTCACTGTATTACTGTATTTTTATTGCAGCCTTAGTGAGTATTCAGACTTCTTCCAAAAACATAAAAAATTACACAAGTTCTTAATTCTAATGACTTCATTCTATTGTCTTGTCCAACAGGAAAACCTCTCCCTGTCGCTCACAATAAACACAGATTATATTAAACTGTTATGAGAATTGTTAATGATGACAAAACTATCTTCACATTCTTAATAGAAATAACTAAGTCTATCAGGCTACTTCTAAGAAGTGACTTGATTTCATGACCCTACATCTCCTTTTTCCTCCGAATGAGATCCTGTTATTTTAGGAATTAAAGAGAAATGTCACTGATGACCCAAATGTTATTGCTTGGAAATTGCACTTGGTTCAAATTTGTTTAACATTTGAGTCTTAGACGACTCTATTAGTCAATTAATGTAAGTGTATGAATGTGGAGCAACTCAGATCGTTTGATGAGAAAAGTTTGAGTTCATATTGAGATCTCTGACTTTTGATAGCAGATGCTGATAACTTGGCAAATCTGGGTACATTTGACATGTTGCTGAGATAACTCTGAAATATAACCTGAAATATATAAGCAAATGAGTGGATATGAAGTTCTTTTTATTTAATATACTTAAGTAAAGTTCAATTATATTTTTAAGTTTACTTAATGTGGTAAATATACTAATATCAATGTACCAGTAGTGTAATTGTAAGTGTACTATTTAAGTAAATTGGCCCACTTTTTTGTATAAAAGTATACTTTTAATTATACTTTAAGTGTATAGCTGCAAAAATACAATTGAACTTATAGGTACTGATAGTTTACTAGTCAAACACTTGTAGCACATTTTTTAGTTTATGAAAGTAGGGTCTCAGTAAACTACTAGTAGTTCAAACCGGAGTCGACACTGACGGAGAGACTCAGGAAGAAGTTACAACTTTTAGAATGAAACTGGACGTTTCTGAATGGTTAGTGGATAAATTGATGTAGTTGCTGTGGAGTTGATTCAACTCATCGACTAGCATGTGCCGTCATGTTCATCTTTTGTGCAAATCCAGCTTTGATTTGATCCTCGTTTGTGAAGCAGTCCGGCGTAAGATGACGGCATGACAGCAACACTCTACTACAACAACTCTTCCTCTTCTCTAAAGCAGCCCAACATGGCCTCACCCCCTTTGCTGCGTGTTCTCAGGGGCGGGGTTTATGTAAATTTCAGGGTTTGTGATATCACCAACCTGGGAAGAAGCTCGTTGTAGTCCCTACCAGCCATTTGTTGTAGTCCTTAAAAAGTGAAATATCTTCCTTTGCATTGAACTTTGAGTGTCGTAACTTTGCAGATGTTGTTTATGCTCAAACAGCAACATTACACACTAACCCCTTTAAGTTAACTTATCATACTAATAGTTTATTATTTCTATATGATTTTTGCATGTTTTTAGCTATTTAGGTATTATTAAAATATACCTTTAACTGTACTTTAACTCTTTCCCCCGCCAGTCTTTCTTTTTTTTAAAAGTTGCCAGCATTTTTGATCATTTTAATGGCCCCCAGAACATATTTTATTACACTGGCCTCATCAAGTGTAATAGTTCACAGGTTTGGCACAAAACTTGTTTTCAGTCACGGTGTCAATCAAATGGATCATTTCATGTTTATTAAACTCGTCCTCGATTGTTGGCTTGTTTTGTTTCACTTCCTCGCAAACAAAAGACTGTTCCCACGTCTCCAGTCCATTAGCTGTTATTCTCTGCCATTCAAATGATTCTAATACACAGGAATTGCTTTTCTATTGTTCGAGTGCCGCAAAGACACAAATCGCTCTATCTGTCTCTGCTATCTGCTCATAGACGACTCCACGGCCCAGGCATCGCAAGGGTCACATTCTTCTTACTTATTTTATTAATATTTCACAATGGAGACGCACGTCTCCACCTTAGTGGTGGAACAAATATTTTGACCCTATCTCTGAAATCAAATATTTATGAAAAACACGCACGGCATTGAAACTAATGGGTCGGCTCGGCTCGTTTTGTTATTTCTAAGTTCTGCCCCACAGATTGGAACGGAAGTGCCAGCGAAGTGGCTCCACCGGCAGGTCTTTCTACCTCATCTGTGATGCCGTTTCCTTCTGCGGGCACATGATAATCGGGCTCACAAAGAAACCCATGTGAACAGCATCCCAGTTTCTCCACATGAGCCGTCTGGATCACAAAGCCAGGAATGTGAGGTGATCGGCACAAGGCCGTGATCAAAACAGTGGGCCGTGTTTATCATCTCCCATTGTGAGCTGCTTTTACCCAGAATGCAGATGATGTAATTTCCCTTTTGGTAGCATCCTCTAGGACGAACCCCAATAGTGCAAACTTTCATGTTTTGTGAACATATAAACATCGCATGATTACATGTTCACAACTTTTCCCAATGCATTTCCCAAAAACATTTCCCAATGCATACTTTTCAAATCAGACAATTTTACTGATTTTCAACTTTCAAATTCAGAGGACCTGTTACCTATAACTTGAATAAATGCATGTACTGCAAAAAGCGTGCTTCTTCTCAGTGTTTTTGTCTTGTTTTCCAGTAACTATCTAAACATTCTTAAATCAGAATACATTTACTTGAGAAGTAATGATAACAAGTCTTATTTTATGAAAGAAATGCATGAAAATTAAGTGAATTTATGCTTAAAAAAAGAAAAAAAAAGTCTGCTAATGGGTCAGGAAAATAATCTTGTTTTCTCTTTTAAGTTAAGGTTATTTTTCTGACCCCACTGGCAGATATTTTTTTCTTGTTTTAAGCATAAAGCCGATTTAATATTGTGAGTTATTCTGCTTCTCATGTAAATGTATCTTGATTTAAGAATGTTTACTGAAAAAAGTGCATGGTTGCAAGTTAAAAATTCTAATTTTTTTATTTAATTAAACCTTTTAAGTTGCAAACATTATTCTGATGAGTTTTGTTGACATAATGTTGATCATTACATCAACTTAAAAAACACAATATTAAACTGGAATTTATTCATCAATTGATTTTTTTTTTTATCAAGTTGTAGTAACTGAATGAAATTGTCTTGATAACTTTGAAAATTGGCCAGTGGATTTCTAGTTCCCAGCATGCTTTGTATAGCACTGGACATGGAGAAAAAAATGTTGTAATTAAGTCTTATTTCATATATTTCACCCGTTAGTATTTAATGCAGTTATGTTAGACTGTTTGTGTTGACTTTTTTTGTGGTTTTGTTCTTTTACTTTTAACTTGTTCATTAAAGGGGACATATCATGAAAATCTGACTTTTTCCATGTTTAAGTGCTATAATCGGGTTCCCGGTGTATCTACCAACCCAGAAAACGTGAAAAAGGACAACCCCGTAACTTTGTTTTGGTAAGCCTTTCTCTGCAAGCATGTGAAAAAACGAGCCGCTCAGATTTCGCTCCTCTTGTGACGTAGGAAGGAGATATTATTATAATATTACCGCCCCTTAATCTGCACGTTTCCACCCACGCCGGCACCGTTTTGTTTTCGCAAGTGACAACGGTGTGTTTTTGCTCACACTCAAATAGGGGCGAATTGGACAAGCTATAATAAATGATCTGTGGGGTATTTTGAGCGGAAACTTCACAGACACATTCTGTGGACACCAGAGACTTATATTACATCTTGTGAAAAGGGGCATAATAGATCATCTTTCAATTTAAATCCTATATAAGTTCTTTTAATATGTGCTATACTAGCTGTTGATTTAGATAAGATAAATTGGTCCCACAGCCACAACCCAGTTAGTTGAAGTAATCAACTTAAAAATTTGAGTTTATGCTGAAAATAAGTTCCTCTAACTCAGTGTAGTTTGTTGGTTGAATCATTTCATTAACTCAGAAAGATTGTTACAAACTGTTGCATTGAGCCTTAATGTTTTATTTTAATGAAGTTTGCATCATTGATTCTGTTATTATCCTGTTTATTACTGTTTTGAAACAGTCTATAAAGGTGACTTGATGTAGTTTGGATTGAAATGAGCAGGTGTCACTGCGCTCGGCTATCATAAACCGCGTCGGGTCCGCAGCGTACGGTCGGTGGAGAACAATACCTGGCTGCTCACAGCGACAGGCTATTAACAAACAGCCTTTGATCTTGAGAGCGGCACGAGAAACAAAGTAACAGAGTCACAGAAGGTCAGTAATATCTCAAAGACTCAACGCTGCCGTGGAATAAAGGCACAAAAGACAAAGCAAAGAAAATACGGTTTCATGCACGTAAACCAAAACAAAAATCCTGGCATGATATTATCTGCAGCGACTCAGTGTGTGTATCATCTGAACACGAAAAGGGTTTAAAATCTGCTTAGTTACAGAAAGAGAGTTTCCTCATTCAGTCAGCAAGATTGAACTTCTGGCATTTTGCCACTGATTGTACAGGCAAAATGCATACTATGTGTAGACCAATTTAGAGCAGGCGTCACAGTTACGTCACTTGCAGCTGCGCGCATGGTGGCAGAAAAATAGTGGTAACAAAATGTGCAAAAATTAGAAAAATATTTTGTTCCACCTGTGGATGTCAGAATTGGAATGTCCTAATTTTTATAGAATACTGTTGTTGCCATTTAAAGCTAAACGCAGACGTTTATGTTGCATGTCACAGACTGGACTGATGAAACCTGCAATGATTATTCTTCTATTAAAGTATGAATTTGTTGTAAACAGTAAGTCTACATAATATTCACATATGCAGTTCATAGAGGACATACATACATAACAGTTACAGCACAAAATAATATTTAAACCTATAACATAACTTTTAAACATAGCCTTTAACATTTTTATCTCACAATTATGACTTTTTTTCTTGCATTTGCGAGTTTATATCTCCAAGTTTAGACTTTATAACTCGCAATTGTGAGTTTGTTTGACAATTCTGAGGGGGGAAAAGTCAGAATTATGGGATATAAACTCAGATTTGCGAGAAAAAAGTCAGAATTGAAATCAAAATATTTTTTTTTTTATTATTATTCCGTGTCTTACACAGACTGCTACTGCAGAACTGTCATTTTCTGCCACCAGGTACAGTAGGCTCCACCCACAGAAAAAAACCTTTTCCCCCTATATTTTATTACTGTAGCCTATCTATTGTATAATGTTATATTAAATCTTACTGTCTTTTCTTTACTATTGTGTTATATAGTCCCTATTACTGCCTTATCTCTCTTTGTCTGTACTCTTTTCTGTACAAATTCCCTGTGTGTAAACATATTTGGCATTAAAGCTCATCCTGATTCTGATTATTATTATTAATATTATTATTATTTGCCTAAATAATGAGTCAGAAGGTTAGGCTACTTGAAGAATGTTTCAAATCAGTCACTTATCCATTTTGGTTAGCTGCCCTAAGAAGGAAGCTGTCTATGTAGACAGTGCACTGAATGCACTGCCTTTTAAAGTATGGGTTATAGCTAGTCTCGCGTAGCCATACCTTCAGACTGACGGCAGAAGGTCTGCTATCATTGGCCAAGGACCACCCAAGAGGACGTTTGACTGACATGTAATGCAACCAATCACAGTTCGTTTTGCTATGCGTCATGTTTAGGGGCGTGAAAATGTAAAATTGATGTCATTACAATAACAGACCGCCGTGCATCTAATAAATTATTCATTCAAGAACATTGTGCAAGTTTTCTGCAACACTGGAGCCGTGAACTTCACATACTTTTGAAACTCCAGCGTTTATTTGATCCTGATTCGCACTCATCGTCACAGTTGTAAACACGACGGCGTTCTTTTTCCACAAGGGGGTTTGTCTTCATGGCATTTTTTTCCAGACGGACCATTAAAGAAGGCGACACACATGTCTCCCGGACATCCTGCAGAATTCAACCAACCAGATGACGACTTTGAAAATCCTGAAGTGTTTCCAGATAAGAGTGCCATATGCATCAGACGTTAAGACAACGGTCCGTGGGCGTGATGTCTGAGGCTATAGCCTACTATATTTGATAATGAGCCCGATCACAGACATGCACATCCATTCAGTGTCAGTGCAGTTTCTCTCCATAATGTAGCCTATCACCGATTATTATTATTATTTTTTTTTGGTACTCAGTTTTTTAACAGTGGTCTAACAGGACCAGTCAATGTCAGAATGATTGAAAGGGCCAATCAAATCAAAGAAGGCGGGGCTTTACTGTTCACATAATCACATAAAGAATTCCAGTGCGACGCTCCGTGTGCGAGGTAAAATCTAAGCAGGCTAAACATTAAATATTTGACAACGGTTTTAAGATAGGAATGTTAAACAACCGATGGTAATGTGTTACATTTCTGGTCAATTTTTGCAGTTTTAAATTTAAAATATAGGCTAACATTAAACTGTAACAGAGCCGTTTACACATATTTGGCTTACGTACCTATTAGACTGAGTGTGTGTATTTTGAAATAAAATGTTTGCAAATAGTTCAAAGTGATTACATTATAACACTGGGCTGTTGAATGCATGAATCTGATTGGTTGATGAACATTCAAAGGTTTGCAAAGTAGTTCCAGGCAATTTCTGAGGGGAAAAAAAGACAGAATAACGAGTATATCTCACAATTCTGTTTTTCCTTATAAGATTTGTGAGATATAAACTTAGATTTCCGAGGAAAAAAAGTCAGAATTGTGAGATATAAAATTAAAATTAACATTCTTTTATTATGGGGGGCTGTTGAATGCTTGAATCTGATTGGTTGACGAACGTTCTAAGGTTTGCAGAACCAAAACCCACAACGATGCTGACCAAGCAAATAAATATAGTAAACAATAAAATGACAAATTATTTCCATGTTTTTGCCACAAAATTACATTTTAATATGTACGGAAAGCACATAGGCTACGCTCTTTCTCCTGCTCTCTCCCACTCAATCGCACGCGCACACACACACACACACACACACACACACACACACACACACTCTCTCTCTCTCGCCACATCACCACCTCAGGTGTGCATTATGTTCTAATGATTCAACGCCCCATCAACAATTATTCCTTACATAAATTCTAGTTCTTCTTTCTTTTTTATTTTGGTTCTGGTCCACAGTGTTCAAGACAGGCTACTCATTATGCAGGTCTTCAATCCAGCATGTAAATATTCCTATTGGCTTCATTAGTAGCACTTAAGGTGCTGTTTGTGAGCTATATCGAGATTTATTGACCTTTAATTTAGTTAGCTGCCATTTGGCAGATGCTCTAATGAAAAGTCATTTACAGTTCACTTCACCTCAGGTTACTCCACAGGGACTGAAGCTGTGATAAGTGTGTTGATCAAGGGCACAATGAGGAAGACCTTTCAGTCCTGGTTCTTTCAGTTAACATGTTCACTACATTAAGTTATTGATAATAAGATATGAAGATGAAAGTGTTTATAGCTTCATGTATCTAATTTTGGCTCTTGTATGGAGACATTGAGCCTTTTGACTTTTTATACACATGTGCCCTAGAAAGTATATGAAGTCACACTTAAAACATCTGAATGTTATTGCATTAGATGCAATGCAAATGATGTCTGATCTTTTCTCTACACTACATCATTATTTTCAATGTGTTGTAATCACATTAATATCAACTTCATTCACTAAGCACAAACAAACACAACACTGACTCAATCTTTAATTTCAACACTCCAGGTTTTAGCGTTTCAAAGCGAACAAACTTCTTTTGTCAAAAGCTTTGCTTGTCAAGTCATTTTTATTTGTACAGCCTTACTCTTTCACAATACACATTGTTTCAATGTTTAAATGTCTTTAGATCCTAGCAGGTTCTCATGTCGAAGCAAGAGATGATTTAATATCTTTAAGCCAGATGCATTCATGTTGATAGCTACACTCTAAAAAATGCTGGGTTAAAAACAACCCAAGTTGGGTTGAAAATGGACAAACCCAGCAATTGGGTTGTTTTAACCCAGTGGTTGGGTTAAATGTTTGCCCAACCTGCTGGGTAGTTTTATTAAACTAAACTATTGTTTAAAAATTACTGTATTAATAAATTACTTTTTTAAAATGAATGAACCCAAATTATGTTGGAAATTTACATTTATTAATAAGTTTAATTAATAATAATTAAACAATAAACATTTATTAAATTGCTTATTAATAAATGTTCACCTTTTGATTATTATTGTTGCCTCTACTAATATTGTGTCTGATTTTAAATTTCCAACATATTTTGGGTTCATTTTAAGCCAGACATAAAGTCATTTTTTAACAATAGTTGAGTTAAACAAAACTGCCCAGCACATTGGGCAAACATTTAACCCAACCCCTGGGTTAAAACAACCCAATTGCTGGGTTTGTCCATTTTCAACCCAACTTGGGTTGTTTTTAACCCAGCATTTTTTAGAATGTATTCACAATAATTGACACTTGCTTTAATATTGTGTTTTCTAACACTGAGACATTTTTAAATTTCCAAATACATTTTATTATGCATAAAAGAACATTTTAACTTGTTTTTACATTTCACTAACCACAAAAGATGAGCTTGTAGTGTTAAAAACAACCCAAGTTGGGTTGAAAGTGGACAAACCCAGCAGTTGGGTTAAATGTTTGTCCAACCTGCTCAACTATTGTTTAAAAATGACTGTATTGTTTGCTTAAAATGAACCCAAAATATGCTGGAAATGAACATTTATTAATAATTTTAATGAATAATAATTAAACATTTATTAAACTGCTTATTCATAAATGCTCTCCTTTTGATTATTATTGTTGCTTCTAGTAATCATATGTCTGAATTTTAATTTTGGGTTCATTTTAAGCCAGACATAGTCCTTTTTTAATCAATAGTTGGGTTAAATAAAACTACCCAGCAGGTTGGGCAAACATTTAACCCAACCACTTGTCCATTTTCAACCCAACTTGGGTTGTTTTTAACACATCATTTTTTAGAGTGTATGTATTTTCACCTGGAGGTAAAGAGACGCTCGTGATCATTCGTCCGTGGAGATAACCAGCATTTTGCTTCTGAAAACCGAACCATAACTACTGTGATTATCACTTTATTGTTCATTTACATATAATATCACTAAAAACTTGGCGTCTTAGGAAGATTTTAAGTCTTTGGACATTTGGCTGGGGCGCAAAAAGGAACATTTGGGTTGCGCGATGAACCTCAACATCACGCGCAACCCAAATGTTCCTTTTTGCGCTCCAGCCAAACATCCAAAGATCTCAAATCTTTTCAAAACGCCAGGTTTGTATTGATATGATATGTACCGATCATTTCGGTATTCCTTTAAAAAGTCGACCCGCCTGAAAGCCATCGTATAAATCGCAGGTGCAGCTCTAGTCGTGAATGTTTCCAGAGCTTCCTTCACTCGTTGGCAAACACTTCGGACGCCTTGTGGATTTTATGCGCTCCTCCTACACAAGAAACGGGAACAGACCGAATGTCCTTGAGCAGAAATAAAGATGCTCCTTCCTCCTTCCTCCACAAGATGAGGCGGCGCGCAGGAATGATTTATTTTTCGGAGACGGATTTTTCAGGGGGTTCAAGGTTTGTGCGTCAAATGACAGAGAAGGTTCTTCTAAATTTATAAGATAAATCTGACAGTCTGCCTAGGTAAGATAGTGTTTGAATCAGCTTACTGACACTAACAAAACTTAATATAAGCCAATATGTTTGTGCGTTTTAATGAATGGGGTCATCTTTATTTTTGGTTGGAATGAAATGATGTTGGCTATTTATAGGTTATTTTTAGTTGTGGATATACTGTAAAAATAAATAAAGGTGAAAAAACGTTAAAATCATAATGTGTGTACTTTTGAAAAGCTCCAAAATCAAGTTATTGTTGTTAAATGTTAATATCAGATATTATTTTGAGTGTTTTGTGCATAAAACAACTGATTAGAAAGGCGATTTGTATGAAACTGTTTACGAACAGTCTATACATGTAGACAGTAATAATGCAGGTCGTTAATTTTACACAAGAGTCAGTCTGCTCACTTTTAAATGATGCACTTTAGTTATTAATGCACACTAATAAATGCAATATAGATCTGATCATTGTTGTGTCACATAGAAATGTCCTATTTATATGATCAATTGATGTTACCTGCAAAACACTGAAAACTTGTAGATCTCTAATTAATCTTGAATATGAATGCATATATGATGCAGCATCATGCAGTATAGTGAAGCTCCTGGACTCACCTGCACCGGTGCATGAATGCAGAATCAGTGGCAGAAGATAAGCTGAAAGCAGACACCGCATTGTGAATGTCCTGTGACTCCAGCAATGAGACTCGACCAAATGTGACCCTTTGAGAGTGTGATCGTCTCTTATATAGTAATATATCTATCAATGGACAGGATGGAGTCTGTTGGCCCCTCCCATCACATTCCTCTGATACACAGTTATATTGAGAGCATCACTGTATCTATCTATCATCTCAGTCTTGACTACCTTTAAGGTAAACTGTCATTGCAGCATATGACAAAAAAAAAAAAAAAGTCCTCAGGAGTCTCAGGTCATCTTATTCTAAATGTTTGTATTATTATGTATTTTATTAACTTGCTACTTACAGTTTTCACTAATCAAAGCATGAATAACCTCAAAAATTGCACTTGTTATTAGATTATTTCAGGTGAAATCCTTAATTATGATTCCTTTAGTATTTCTGTTCCAACGTGGGAATTTTATCATAAAAAAATGAAGAAAGTTCTGTCAGGAAGTAGGAAGTGTTGAATTATTGTTTTACTTGTACTGCCTCCCCTCTTAACTGATGTTTACTGTACTGTAATCTTACTGCGCTGTAAGTGCTTTAAACATTATTTGTGATTTTAAGATGATGCACTTCCCATCATTTTATAGGCTGGTTGTTTTGTGCCATTTGCCGGTGTTACTCATACACTTTATGCGTGTATATGGGAGATTATTATATCTTTGTATAAAGTTCACTTGAGTAAACACCTGCTTTATTCACAAACTACAACAGAAATGTACAGTTATGAGTAGTTGACCAGAGCAAAATAATTATTAATGTGGCTTTGATGACATCTAATGGCTGGTGAAGAGAAGACAACACACTACTCAAAACTGTTTAATACCTAATATACCATATTATAATAATAGCCTACAGCAGTACTAATAATAGTACAAGTAGTAATGAATTAAAAAAAAAATGTGTATGCATTTGTTTATTTATTTAGTGTTAGGCATACATTTTTTGTGAGCACAACAGTGAACATCCACTTTTTCTTGGTTAGAGATGTATTTTTCCCATTCACTTTCTTCTCAAGGATTTTAAGAATTCTACAGTAAAAACATAATTTCTCTCTGTAATCAAGCTCTTGATTGTGAGTTGTGTTGTACTGACTTCTGCATATGTATTCATTTAAAGGGTTAGTTCACCCAAAAATGAAAATTCTGTCGCCATTTACTCACCCTAATGTCGTTCCAATCCCATAAGACTTTTGTTCATCTTAGGAACACAAATAAAGATGTTTTTAATAACATCTGAGAGCTTTCTGTCAGTCCATTGACAGCTATGCAACCGACACTTTGACGCTTTAAAAAGTTCATAAAGAGATTGTAAAACTAATTCATATGAATCAAGAGGATTAGTCCAAATTTTCTCAAGAGACACGATCACTTTATATGATGAACAGATTTAATTTAGGCTTTTATTCACAAATAAACGTTCATAAACTCACAAGTTGTAAAGCTCAAGCATATTCACTTTAGACTCAGTTGCTCCTTTGCAAGGAAGATTTAGGAAAATAGTCCAGTGCCGTGGTACAACGAGCACACTCAGGCCCTTAAGAGAGCAGCCAGAAAAATGGAGTGCAGCTGAAGGAAAGCTTCTTGTGGAAAGCATTTCTTCAAACAGAAAGGCCTTAAAAACTGCTAGATCTGCTTATTTTTCAAATCTTTTAGAAGAAAACAAACACAACCCTAGGTATTTATTTGATACAGCAGCATAATACAGAGAATTTTAAACAGAGAAATAAAGCTCGAACTTCTGATGTTTCAAACAGCACAGCAGTAATGACTTTATGAACTTCTTTACTAGCAAGATTGATAATATTAGAGAGAAAATTATAACCATGCAACCGTCTTCCCAGGAAGAATTGTCTAATCTTGTTAAATCATCAAAATCAACAACATGTATGTTAGACCCTATACTGACTAAGCTATTGAAAGAGATGCTTCCAGAGGTCATAGATCCTCTTCTTAATATCATCAATTCATCTTTATCACTAGGATACGTACCGAAAACTTTATTATCAAACCTTTTATTAAAAACCACAACTTGATCCTAGAGAATTAGTCAATTACAGGCCGATCTCGAATCTACCTTTTCTGTCAAAAATACTAGAAAAGGCAGTATCATCGCAACTGCGTTCCTTCTTGGAAAGAAATGGTATCTGTGAGGATTTCCAGTCAGGATTTATACCGTATCGTAGTACTGAGACTGCTCTCATTAGAGTTACTAATGATTTGCTCTTATCATCAGATCGTGGTTGTATCTCTCTATTAGTGTTACTGGATCTTAGTGTTGCGTTTGACACTATCAACCACAATATTCTTTTGAATAGACTTGAAAATTATGTTGACATTAGTGGAATTGCATTGGCATGGTTCAAATCATACTTATCTGACCGTTATCAGTTTGTAGTAGTAAACGAAGAGATGTCATATTGATCACAATTTCAGTGTGGAGTACCGCAAGGATCAGTATACTTGTTTTTGCTCTGTACATGCTACCCCTGGGAGATATCATTAGGACATAGATATGCGTGGAGGTGTTCTTTGCAGACTCACAATTGAAAGTTAAATTCACAATAGGAAGTAAAATGGACGGGACTCATTAAACAAACTTAATGTTCAAAAAAAGATTAAAATCTGAAGGAAGTAATAATGGCAACTCCCATGCAGCCGCTGGAACTCATTGGTACTCTTGTGGAATTGCAATTTATTCAGAAGATATAATAATGACTAATAGTATTGTAAAGTTCTATCATGGCATTGGTAAAGAAAGCACAACAAAGACTGTTTTTCTTAAGGACATTAAGGAAAGCTTGTTTGCCTCAACAGATGCTGATGACTTTTTATCGGTGTAACAGAGAGCATCCTAACATATTGCATTTCTGTATGGTTTTCTAGCTGTACTGTACAGATAATGATAAGAAAGCACTCCAGAGGGTTGTCTTGCGAGCACAAAGGATAATCGGTGTTGAACTACCAGCACTAGAAGATATCTATAGGTCATGCAGTCTATCAGCATCTGTAAGGATTCTACACGTTTGAACTACTACCGTCTGCAAGACATTTTATGCCCGTACTTCACGTTTGAGGAGCCATTAATGCTCTGAATCAAGCTAATAAACTTGTATTTTAAGTTTTAAGTTATTTCAACTTTAGTTGTTGTCATATTTTAATAAGTTTTGTGGGACATTGATTATTGTGTTGTTTATTAAGTGTGTTATGACTGATTATTTATTAGATTGTTACTTTTATTTATTATTAACTGCATTTAGTTTTGAGGTTGCATGTGAAATTTGTTGGTGGGTACAATGAAAGTTGTACGCATAGTTATTAAAATTTTTATGAAAATAAAATTGAAGTTGGCCTTGTTGCAATCTAGAAATGCACTACAGCTAAAGCCACATCTGACCATGTTATAGTTCAAATAAGTCTGAAGATAAGTCTAAAACTGAGTTTTATTAAATGATTTTCAAGATCATGTCATGTGATTTTATTTTGAGAAAACTCTAAAATGCTAACTGATGTTTATTGTCATCTTCTAAGCATCCATACACTCTAAAAAATGCTGGTTAAAAACAACCCAAGTTGGGTTGAAAATGGACAAACCCAGCGATTGGGTTGTTTTAACCCAGCGGCTGGGTTAAATGTTTGCCCAACCTGCTGGGTAGTTTTATTTAACCCAAATATTGTTTAAAAATTACTGTATTTCTTGCTTAAAATGAACCCAAAATGTGTTGGAAATTAACATTTATTAATATGTTTAATAAACAAACATTTATTAATACTTTCTTTGAATAATATTTAAACAATAAACATTTATTAAATTGCTTATTAATAAATGCTCATCTTTTTGATTATTATTGTTGCCTCTAGTAATTATGAGTCTGATTTTTAATTTCCAACCTATTTTGGGTTCATTTTAAGCCAGACATATAGTAATTTGTAAACAATTGTTGGGTTAAATAAAACTACCCAGCAGGTTGGGCAAACATTTAACCCAACTGCTGGGTCAAAACAACCCAATCGCTGGGTTTGTCTATTTTCAACCCAACTTGGGTTGTTTTTAACCCAGCATTTTTTAGAGTGTACAGTGTATTTTCTCTATTGTTGTGGTGCAAACTGCCCCATTCAGTTTCAGTCTCCTCTGCTGCACACATTCACACCTTATGGATATATAAATATTTTGTTAATTAACTTTTTTATTTTGAGGTTTACCAAATCAAATGAGTTATTTACTTCACTGTAAACCCTAATAAGAAAATTCAGAAAATGCCAACTCATTTAATTTGCTAACATGTTAACAGTAGCATGGTATAGCACTTACTGAATGAGTACAGCAACTTAAAACATGTAACTTCCCTGCTCTCAAACCAAGCCACATGTGCCACTTATCACCATGATGGTAACTCTCCAAAAACCCACAACAGAAACTCTTCTAAATTAACAAAACATTAATCACTACTAAATCTCCCTTATCCATTAATTTTGCACAAAAAAACATTATATAACACTTAATTTTAGCATTTACTCTCCCTTTCGAGTGCCACGGGCAAAGCATGCGGGCAAATATAAATCCCAGTCCAGTTTCAGTTAAACTTAAAGGTATAGTTCACCCAAAAATGAAAATAATGTCATTTATTACTCACCCTCATGCCGTTCCACACCCGTGAGACCTTCGTTCATCTTCAGAACACAAATTAAGATATTTTAGTTGAAATCCAATGGCTAAGTGAGGCCTCCATAGCCAGCAATGACATTTCCTCTCTCAAGATCCATTAATGTACTAAAACATATTTAAATCAGTTCATGTGAGTACAGTGGTTCAATATTAATATTATAAAGCGACGAGAATAATTTTGGTGCGTCAAAAAAACAAAATAACGACTTATATAGTGATGGCTGATTTCAAAACACTGCTTCAGGAAGCTTCGGAGCGTTATGAATCTTTTGTGTCGAATCATGATTCGCTCAGAACTGCTGATTCGACACAAAAGATTCATAACGCTCCAAAGCTTCATGAAGGGTGTGGAACGGCATGCGGGTGAGTAATAAATAACAGAATTTTCATTTTTGGGTGAACTAACCCTTTAAGTTAGTCTAAGTTAAAAGAAATGAGTTCATACAACTCAAAACATTGAAACAGTCCAGTTTACTTAAAATATATCAGTTCTGTGAACTCAAAAGAAAAAGAAAGTTCTAAATACTCATAAGTTAATTTAACTGAACTAATTTGTTAAGTTTGTCCTACTCAAAAAAAGTAAGTATTTTGAGCATTAGGGTTTACAGTGTGGTTAAGGTAGGTTTTGAAGCTGGTATGCCAGCATGGACCAGCATAAACCAGCATACCAGCTTCAAAACCTACCTTACCAGCATATGCTGTTTTTTTTCAACAGGGGTGGCTTCGGATCAAAAATTTGACAGAAAATGGATTCTTTTATGGTATTCTGCACAATGAGAAAAGCATTGCATTATAATCTATTATGATGAATACCTGACATGGCATGAAGAACACAGATAAACCATATATCGTCGCAATCGTTTATTTATTTTCTTCAAAAGTGTCTATCTGCATGTTAGTATGTCTAGCGATCTGTTAGTTCCTGGAATGTCACATGGTATGCCTGTTCTTCACTTGTGCTATTTGTGGACAAAATGTGCACAGAGCACCACTGTACTTAATGAGTACAGTGTACTTGTGTTCATATTGTATTGCCAAACGCTTTTGCTGGTAAGGTTAGGGACAGGTTTGGTGGTATAGGTTTAAGCCCTTACTAACCAAACCTGTCACTAACCTTAAGTTAAGGGGTAACAGAATAGTCAATAGTGTAATTCTAGATTTAATTAGCTGTAATTACGTTTTAAGTACAATGTAAAAACGTACCCTAAGTGCATTGTATCAAATTAACTTTTATGTACTAACATTTAAATGAACAAAGACACCTAATATAAAGTGGGACTGAATATTTTTATTTATAGAGCACATTTGTAGAAATGTGTTACATGCAAACTGAAAATTCACAGTTGCTTGTTTATTTTTACATATTCCCCTAACACCACACATTCTTACACATCTTGCTCTTCCACAACTGTAAACCTACCTTAACAATAACTCTGTTAATAACCCTCTGATGATCCGACTGTCCGGCGGGGACACAAAAATGCGGAAGTATAATCTGTTGTTTTCACAAAAGCCTCAAAGGACAAATAAACGTGAATCTCTCGGCCCACGAAAGTCTTGGAGAACTCGGACACAGATGGCTGATAAAGACATCTTTTTATTTAACCCATGGGATTGAACTTGTACAATGCATATCTTTACAACAATTATTCACTAAGTGACAAATTTTAGCCACTATTACAGACCAAATAACTATACATCACATTTCTGGGTTCCTTTTTAATGTTTTAACTCAAAATGTGTCCTTCATTAACAAAATGAAAAAAGAAAGATTAAACCATCAGACAAAACCAAAACCTGTTCTCAGTGTTTATCCTGTTTTTAACCCAACATCGATTCTCAACAGATCGTTTTCTCATTGTTAAGCGTCTAGCTATTGTACCATTGAACATGTTAAAGTTACAAATAGTGAATCCATAAGAAAAAACAAAACAAAAACACATGGCACTGTTGAGAGGTTCACCATTATTAACAATACACAAGGGAACCAGGCCTGAAGACGCAGACGACATGGAAAAAAAAGGGGAGAAAAAAATTATAGCACTTATTTTGAATATGTATTTCTATTGTGTGATGCTCACAAGACACATTTCTGAGAACAGGAGTGAAAAAAGACGCAACCGCGAAACCATTAAATAGAAAAGTCATTTAAATCGCCAACAGTTTCCAATGATCCACGTGTGTGAGATTGAATTTAAATATTGTAAAATTACTCTCATTGGTTTGTTCAGATGAAGTTGTAGAAAAGAAACTAGTACACTAGTATTCTGGCTAAAGTTTCTGAAATAGAGCAGTGCAACATGGCTATAGTTTTACCGTAACGTACAACAACAACATACACATTAACGGTGCATAAATGTTCAGCTTGTTCTTTTTTTTCGTTTTTTTCTTTCTTTCTTCCTGCGACAGACGCTCAACCAGCCAGATGAACATGGAAGTCTATATATTAATGACATGTTGGAATTTGAGTTCGATTTTGGCATTTAAAAGTGGTGCATTTCACATAAAACCAGAGTGAAAAGAACATTTCACAGTTCAGCTGAAGCGCCATTTTGAGGGGAGTGGCTGAAAATCAAAAAAGGACAACAAAAAACCCATCAGTTCTGTGCACTGCCCCATTAAACAACACAAAACTGCAATCAAATCAATGCAAACTGGCAGCTTGTTCAGTAACCGCAGCCCAGAAATTTCTCCAGTTTCAAAAAAACACAAATTAAACAAAACAAGTGTACATTCAAGCTTCATACAGCCGCGTATCAGCAGACAACAGCAAGTAAACAACTGCAGATTTCTCAATTTTGGTCTCAAATCCCCTCCATAGTGCACAAAATAATAAGGATACAAAAGTAGAATTATTTCATTGTTAAATACTGTAGCAGCTTGTTTCATTTTAAATAGTGAGCCTCTCGATGGACACGTATGGGGCTGTGAGGGAAGGAGGTGATTGTCCTAAGTGTGTGTGTTTCATTGGTGATGCATAGGGGGCCGCGCGTGTGTGTGTGTGTGTGTGTGTGTGTGTGTGTGTGTGTGTGTGATGATTTTTGAGATGAAGAAACGCCTCTCTGGACATCTGAACCCGGCTGGGTTCAGTTTATGTCCTCAACCAGAGAAGCTTTCAATCAAACGCCCCTCCATCACAAACCGCGCTCATTTTTTTGGACTTCATCCATTGTCTTCCTCATGTCGATCAGTCTCAGAGCTGATCTGGACTCAAAATCGCCCTCCTCTTGCGTTTGGGGGGGGAAGGAGGCAGAGAGCAGCTCTTCCTCTAAATGACGGGCATCTGTTTGGACACCCATGTGTGGGGCCTTAGCGGCCCGCCGGGCGAGCTCTGATTGGCTGTCTCAGCTGGACGCGGTGGCGATGGGTTTCTTGAGCTGCTGTGAGCGCAGCTCTCGCGTGCGGGACTCCAGCAGCAGGTCGTAGCACGTGTTGCACACCAGCACCGGGTCGTACAGCTGCTGGTCTGGGATGGGCAGCTTCAGGTGGCAGCAGTCTTTACAAAACACGTTACCACAGTTCCTGCCAGAACATCACATATTCAATCAGTCACATGTTCTATCCAACAGCCGAGCAATTAAACTATTCTCATACAATAAATCAATCAATCACACGTGCTATAAATATTATTGTTCTTGTTAACTGAAACGATTAAAAAATGCTTTCAGTAATTAAGATGAAATATAAATATTAGATGAAAAACTTCGCCAAGGCAATATTTCTAATTTTTACTCTGGTTTTTTTTTTTTTTTTTTTTTTTTTNNTTGAAGTACTAAATGACTAAAACTGAAACAAAAATAAATGAAGGCTAAATAGAAATATTTAACAAAAAACAAAAATAAAAAAAAAATGACAAAAGCAAGTAAAAAAATGTTTTTTTTTTTTTACAAAAACTTTACTAAAGTTAAAATGAAAACTAAAAATATGAAAATAAAAGCTAATAATAATAATACTATAACAATAAAAAATAACACTGGCTAATCAATTTACTAATCAATAAACTATTCAATTACATGCACTTTAAATATTGTTCAAAAATTTAAATAAAGCTCAAATAAAATATAAATATTACATGATAAACTTGAACTTAAACTTAAAATGAAAATTAGAAATGCTGCCTTGGCAACTAACTAAAATGAGTTGGAGTTGAAGTACTAACATGACAAATAGAAACTGAAATTAAAATAAAGCTAAACATTAAAAAAAAAACTAATAAAAATGACAAAAGCAAAAATATTACTATAACTATTAAAAATGTTTTCCGTAATTGAGATAAAATATAAATATGAAATAAAAACAGGCAACATTTCTAATTTTTTACTTTTAATTTGAAGTACTAAAATGACTAAAACTGAAAATAAATAAAAGCTAAATAGAAATATTTAACAAAAAACTAATAAAAATGACAAAAGCTTGTTACAGATATGTGATGTACATTGTTGTGTAAGTGTTCAAGAAAATGCAATAAAAATAGTATTAAAAAAAAATACAAAAATAAAAATGACAAAAGTAACAAAATTGCACAGCCTAAACTGAAGTTGAAAATATAAAAATAAAAGCTAGTTCTAAATATTAATAATAAAATAGTAGTTTATAAAACTAAAAATAACACTGGCTATAAATCGAATATTCTATAAATTAACCAACCAATTACATATAAACCTATAAATATATTATTCAAATACAATAAACCAACAAACTAATCAATTACATGCACTATAAATATAAACTGTTAAAATGAAATATAAATATTACATGATAAATGAACTTAAAATTAGAAACGCTGCCTTGGCAACTAACTAAAATGAATTGAAGTTGAAGTACTAAAATGACAAATAGAAACTGAAATTAAAATAAATTAAAGCTAAATATATATATATAAAAAAAAAAAATACAAAATCAAGAAAATTACTAAAAACCTAAACACATTCAAATTAACACTGAAAACATAAAAATAAAAGCTAATAATTCAAAATATTAATATTTTAACAGTATTATATAAATAATACTAAAAGTAAAATGAACCAATAATCTCTAAATTCAATATTTAGCTAAACAAATCAAATGCTATTAATCCAATTAAATATTCTATCAAAGTGTAAAATGGTGCTTGAACTGCCACTGACAACTGTGTAATAAACAACAACGTACAAGCATCAGAAACAGGACGCTTCATTTCATAAGCACTGATTAAATGAGCTATTTTAATTATTAATAAGTCAATTGTAGTGAAATTCAGTACACTTACTAAATATTTAACATTACATAAAAGGGTACTTAAGGTAAATCAATTTAGGTCAAGCTGACAAAAAGAAGCTTGACAATCAAGAGTCTCATATTCATCTGATCCCTCCATTCCTACACTCTACACTGCTGACATGAGGCACAGGACGTCCCAGCAGTCCAGCGGCTGACGGATCTGCAGACGCGACCCACCTGCAGTGATGGCGACGCTTGGCAATCCAGAACTCAGAGTCGCAGTTGAAACAGTGAGAAGCCATGTGATCCGGGACCCATCTGGTGACCTGCGAGTCCAGAAACAAGGTGTTAGACTCTCTGATTGCTATTAGTTGTACTGAGCATTAGTAGGAAAGAGTGTGGATCGCTCACCTCTGTGTCCTTCCTCTCCACGCGGTCCCAGCTGCCCTCACTGAAGCGATCCTCGCTGTGATTGGACAGAGAGTCTTCCTCGTCACTGCCGTCCGACTCCCGCAGGCACGTCTGGAGGGACAACAGACAAAAGATACTCTGGGATTAAGATGAATGTGAGCACATCCTAAAGCAGCAATCAACCACTGCACTGAAACAAGGCTTTAAAACGTTTTGTGTAAAACTTCAAAACTTAATATGCTCACAAAAATTATGTGTTTTTGAAACACATCATACACATTTATTTAATTAAATCCTAGCCTTCTGAAATTTGATATTCACATTAGGCCAAACAGGGGAGCTGCAAATTTAAAATAATCAAGATATACAGATAAATATATATAAAATATATACAGTACAGTCCAAAAGTTTGGAACCACTAAGATTTTTAATGTTTTTAAAAGAAGTTTCGTCTGCTCACCAAGGCTACATTTATTTAATTAAAAATACAGTAAAAAACAGTAATATTGTGAAATATTATTACAATTTAAAATAACTGTGTACTATTTAAATATATTTGACAAAGTAATTTATTCCTGTGATGCAAAGCTGAATTTTCAGCATCGTTCCTCCAGTCTTCAGTGTCACATGATCCTTCAGAAATCATTCTAATATGCTGATTTGCTGCTCAAGAAACATTTATGATTATTATCAATGTTTTAAACAGTTGTGTACTTTTTTTTTCAGGATTCCTTGATGAATAGAAAGTTCAAAAGAACAGCATTTATCTGAAACACAAAGCTTCTGTAGCATTATACACTACCGTTCAAAAGTTTGGGGTCAGTAAGAATTTTTTTTTTTTTTTTTTTTTAAAGAAATTAAAGAAATTAATACTTTTATTCAGCAAGGATGCATTAAATCAATCAAAAGTGGCAGTAAAGACATTTATAATGTTACAAAAGATTAGATTTCAAATAAATGCTGTTCTTTTGAACTTTCTATTCATCAAAGAATCCTGAAAAAAAATATTGTACACAAATATTTTGTACAATTGTACACATTAAATGTTTCTTGAGCAGCAGATCAGCATATTAGAATGATTTCTGAAGGATCATGTGACACTGAAGACTGGAGTAATGATGCTGAAAATTCAGCTTTGATCACAGGAATAAATTACTTTGTGAAATATATTCAAATAGAAAACAGTTATTTTAAATTGTAATAATATTTCACAATATTACTGTTTTTTACTGTATTTTTAATTAAATAAATGTAGCCTTGGTGAGCAGACGAAACTTCTTTTAAAAACATTAAAAATCTTAGTGGTTCCAAACTTTTGGACTGTACTGTGAATGTTTTCTATTTCAATATAATCACACAATTCAACATTTTCTCACAACTATAAATCTCAAAACTTGCACAAACCTCAAATCAAATATTTTAGTCAATATTTTAGTTCTCTCTCGTCAGAATCAAACTTTGGCCTCAGATGACACACAAAACCTAACAAATACACCGAATATTTTCTTGCCCAGTGAACACTAGTGAGATCAATTCATTACACCAACAAAACCCTCTCATTGGGATTCAGGAATAATGTTGCAGCTCAATTACAGTATACAACATAAATAGAGGGGTGCAGATACAGTAAAATACAACAAGCTTTTTTCGAAAAGTTTACATTACACTACTGTAACGTGATCTTACAGTAGATGAAAAGCACTAGAAAAGAAAAGCTCAAATACCAAAGAATTGAATATGAACTCAGTATGCAGCACAATATAGTATTACTGTCAATTATAGTAAAAAAATCAGCATCATCTGCTCCTTCAGCCGAGTTTCATTACAGTATACAATACTACAGCAGTTTCTTCAAAAGACTTTCTCTATGTACCTTCCCTAGGCAGAAAAAAATACAGTATAGGTCAAAAAAACTATTGGCTACAACAAATAAATTGGACAACCACGAGTTTAATGGTATAGAACATGTTACAGTTTACTCTTTTATATAAAGTACTGTTACTGTGTACTGTAGATGATTCCTTCAGCTCTCTCCAGAGTTAGGATGTATTTTCTAAAGCACAATCACTTGTGCTCATATTTCAATAAATAAATAAAAATGGCGCCCTCTGCAGGAATTTGTAATAATATCTAATGTACACAAGTTGATTGTTTATACTATGTATATTACATTATGTATTTTAACAGTGTTGTTCAATAAAATCATGTGATAACTTGATCCTAGCCTTCAAATTAGTTGGCTGTATCACAGTCCCTGTTTTTCCATCCCCAAATGTAAGACCTTTTAAAGGATTAGTTCACTTTAAAAGATGTACTCACCCTCAAGCTATCCCAGGTGTATATGACTTTCTTCTTTCTGATGAACACATTCGGAGTTGTATTTAAATTTCCTGATAATTTACTCTCCTCCATGTCATCCAAGATGTTTATGTCTTTCTTTCTTCAGTCAGAAAGAAATGAAGGTTTTTGAGGAAAACATTCCAGGGTTTTTCTCCATATAGTGGACTTCACTGGGGTTCAACGGGTTGAAGGTTCAAATGTCAGTTTCAGTGCAGCTTTAAAGAGCTCTACATGATCCCAGACGAGGCATAAGAGTCTTATCTAGAGAAACCATCGGTCATTTTCTTAAAAAATGTAATAAAAATGTATTACACAAATGCTCGCCTTGCACTGCGATGCTCCACACATTACGTAATCACGTTGGAAAGGTCACACGTGACGTAGGTGGAAGTACAGATCCAGTGTTTACAAAGTGAACGTGCAAAGACTAAGTCAAACGCTCGTTACAAAAAAAGGTGAAACAATGATGTCGGATGATTTTGAAAGTGGAGGAGAAAATGATATGGAGATGCAGAGCAGTGCAAGACAAGCATTTGTGGTTAAAAAGTGTATAATTTTTATTTTTTTTAGAAAACGACCGATCGTTTCGCTAGATAAGACCCTTATTCCTCGTCTGGGATCGTGTAGAGCCCTTCAACCCGTTGAACCCCAGTGAAGTCCACTATATGGAGAAAAATCCTGAAATGTTTTTCTCAAACCTTAATTTCTTTTTGACTGAAGAAGGAAAGACAATTTGAATATGAAAGGAGGTCTGGCGGAAGCTAGATATTTTACTTAATAACTTGTTAAATATGGATATTTTTCTTGCATTAATGCATCGCTTCGCATCAGAAGGCTTTTATTAACCCCCCGGAGCCATGTGGAGTACGTTTGGATGGATGCACTTTCTTCAGCTCATACTTGTGAGTCATGACCCCTGTTCACTGCCATTATATAGTTTGGATGCGTCAGGATATT
The DNA here is from genome assembly GCA_003731715.1 of Anabarilius grahami. Classification (NCBI taxonomy): domain Eukaryota; kingdom Metazoa; phylum Chordata; class Actinopteri; order Cypriniformes; family Xenocyprididae; genus Anabarilius; species Anabarilius grahami. The sequence continues at coordinate 3,084,364 of RJVU01007700.1, read as the reverse complement.
TATTAATATAACTCCGATTGTGTTCATCAGAAAGAAGAAAGTCATATACTCCTAGGATGGCTTGAGGTGGAGTAAATCTTGGGGTAATTTTCATTTTAAAGTGAACTAATCCTTTAAGATGATATTTAAGCTTTCTGTTATACCATTTAAGATATTTTAATACCCTTAAATTTGATCAAACTAAAGAGTTTCAAGGACACTCAGGGACCATAATACATTTACTTTCATAGAAATCAGTTTGCATGTCTAATGGGAAACATGTGAATATGTAGGAACTTACGATATCATCCTCATAGTCGACGTCCGGCTCGGAGGGCGGCGTGCAGAACTGTTTGCTCTCTAGTTTGAGTTGAAGCTGCCGAACCTGCCGCCTCAACACCTCCACCTCCTGTTTGTAATTGGCTTCGATCTGCCGCAGCCGCTGCTGCACCGCGTCCACCGCGACCGGCAAACCGTCGTCGTCCAGGTACGCGGGAGCCAGAGATCCACCTGAGGAGGGTGAAGAATGGGAGGGTAGAAGCTGCCGGAAGGACGGTCCCATTGCTAATGAAGAGGCGGCTGAGGAACAAAGGGCGGCGTAGCTTGAGTTCTTCACGGCGGAGAACCAACCCGACTGGATGGGACTTCCAGGAGTGCGCAAAGGGTCACGACGACAACACGGCCCACCGTTTGCGCTTCCGCCTTGGGCGCGAAGAAGCTTGTTTGCCAATCGACGGCCGTGATAGCTTCCGTGCTGAATGGCGCCACCGCAGGCCGACTGGACAAGGCCCTGGACGCTGTCCCATTGGGATCCAAGTAGGGAAAGATCAGTCAACTGGCTTTGGGAAATCAGACGCCGTGCTGCTTTGGCGTAGTCGGCAGGTGGTGGCCGTTCTCTCACGGAAATGAGTTCTCCATTCCGTATGGCCTCAGTCTTTTTTGCTTCAACTGGGATATGTGATTCAATCCTAGCTGGAGCGATGTCGCTTTGCTCCGTTAGCGTCTCCACAGACGCCTCCATTGGAGAAAAGCGTTTGAGCTCGGAGTTCAGAGAGCTGCTAGTGTTTTCTACGTGTGCAAAGCCATTACAAAGAGAAGGCGGATTTGAGGTTGTGGAAGTAGTTTCTGCAGTCCTGACTTCCACTTCCTGTGGTAAAGGTGGGAGGGGACTGATTGGGATTTGAGGCGGGGCTTGATTTAAAACCGGAAGAGGCGGGGTCTGATCTAATGCTAAGGGGTGGGGCAAAGATGGCAGAGGCTGGGTTGTCAAACAAGGCTCCGCCCTTAAATCATCCTCATGTTGCTCACAAGATACTGGAGAAACTATTTCCTCACACGTCTCCGACTTCTGCTCATCGCTGACCAATCCAGCGATCGGCGTGTCCTGGATCGACAGCGGCTGATTGGACTCCAGCGCTGGCCGTCCCTCCTGGCAGTGCTTGTTGAGGTTGGGGTCACTTGAGGTGCGAGTGAGCGTCACGCCGTTCTCACAAGCAGACACCAAGTTGTCCATTGACCGTGTTTTGGGAAGCCTGAGTGAATGGAAAAACACACAGTGTCAATGTGCTTCAGTTCTCCACAAGAGGGCAGAATCTGAACACACAACTCAAAGCATCTCAGTACAGTGACTCATCATCATCAAGCTTTATATTTACCAAAATTTCATTATTTTTTGTCTTGAAAAGCAAACGTAATGTTTTATAAAAAATCTTTGTGTTTAATAAATATACTGAAAAATATTCTGCTAAAACACTGAAAATGTCACCAAGGCAAGTAAAGAAAACTAAAAGTTTTATAAAAATAAAACAATAATGTTTTATTAAAAAAATATGTAATGCTTTATAAAAAATACTTTGCCTTTTGTTTAATAAAAATATAAAAAATAAATATTTTGTTTAAAACACTCAAAATGTTGCCAACACAATTAAAGCCAACATAATATTTTATAAAAATTATTTATTCCTTCATAGAAATTCTTAGTTTTTTTGTTTAATAAACATACAGACACTTAAAAATATTTTGCTTAAAAACAAACACTGAAAATGTCACTAGGGCAAGTAAAGCAAACTTATTACTTACATTAATAATATATAATAATATAATAATATATAATAATGAAGCTTTACATCAATACTTGTTTAATAAAAATACTGACCAAATATTTTGCTAAAAAAAAAAAATTTGAAAATGTCACCAGGACAAGTATAAAAATTAAACATTTAATGCTTTATAAAAATTATTTAATGCCTTTTCAAAAAATACTTTGCCTTTTGTTTGACATCGAAAATGTCACTAGGAAGTAAAGCAAACGAAATGTTTTATAAAAACATTCAGTGCTTTATAAAAAATACTTTGCTTTTTGTTTAATAAAAATAGTGGCTCTTGCACTCAAAATGTACACTTAATATAATAAAATTATTTAATGCTTCATAAAAATTAGTTTTTTTTGTTTAATATGTAAAACAAACAGACACTTAAAAATATTTTGCTTAAAAATCACTGAAAATGTCATCAGACCAAATAAAGCAAAGTATAAAAATAAAACATTTAATGCTATATAAAAATTATTTAATGCTTTTTAAAAAATACTTTGCTTTTTGTTTAATAAAAACACTTGACACTTGAACTAATGAACTACAGACTAGATCAGCAGGAAGTCCTGCAATCTGTAATTTACCGGCAGCAAGTGTGCTGAAATCTGATTGTAGAGAAAGAAGTGCATCACGATATTACTTTCGGGAAAGTTGGTGGGAACTCGGCCAAATAAAGATTCAACGAAGCAATATGCGGCCAAACGTAATTGTGAAGCATTTCAAGCACCGGAACCTGCTACTGAGTGAAATGAATCAGCGCGGTCACCTGTCCAGAGAGCGTGAGGTGAACTCCTCTCCTTGTGCCGAAGGGCTCAGGTAGATCTCCATGGCGTCTTCGGCCGCTGTGCACGGCGATGACGTCGGCAGATAAACGGCCGTCCACAACTGCAGAGCCCGCGTGTGACATACCGGCTGCAAAACCTGCAACGGAGGGAATCACAAACATGACACACAAACCAATTTACTGTGGATTTATTTGTGGAGAACACTGAAACTGACTTGAGCTGAATAAACACTACTGTCTTTTTGGATCTGCTTTATTTGAAGAGTTTGATTCTGTTATTTTGCTGTTTATTACTGTGAAGCTACTTTGAAACATTCTGCACTGTATAAAGCACTACAGAAATAAAGCTGACTTGACTTTGTGTGTGTGTGTTTGTATCCTGTGCTGACCATATCATGGCAGGGGATGTAGAGGAAGTTCTGGAAGTTCTTGTTGCCGGTGCGGAGGAGCGACCAGACGGAGCAGGTGCGTTTATAGACGTTACGAGCCTCTCGCTCTTTAGCGTTGTTGCACAGGAAGGTGCCGTACAGACAGGAGTACGTGTGCTGAACCAGTTTCACCTAGAATAAATGAGTTAATTAGCATAAAATTAGAAAAACAACAACGTCTGGATGTGACCTACAGATAATATAAACTGATCATTTATCCTTCCTGCATAATCAGGAAAAAGGGACACATCACAAAGTCAAGATACGGTTGTAAAATCCACATTTTCTGCTCCAAAATTAATATAATCATCCAATAATAATTTAAAAAATCAATCATAATATATACCAGACATTACAAAAGTACCATGTGTACTTGTTATTCCCAAAATCTTTAACAACATTTGTAAATGAACGTTTTTATATTTCTCCATCAAGTACACAGTCTTGTACTTTTGTCTGATTTTCACAAAACTTTTTTTTTCTTCAAATCAAAGTTTGTAGTGTTGTGATGCTCCTCGTAGCTGATTGGTTTGGTTCATGGCTTGTAACCCTTTAAAGAAGACTATTTGCTGAAAAAAAGGAGGCGGGCCCTAATGCACTCTATGCCCCGCCCTACTGTAAATACAAGTAAAGGCTACGTACCAGAAAGGCCTCGTTGAACTCAAACAGGCAGGGGAACTGCTTCAAGAGCTGATGAACGCAGTCCAGCCACTGCAGGAACACCGGACACTGTTCACTCACATCGTCGCTGTTCTCCTGGTGACCGCAGCGGTCCGCAAACTTATGACCGTAATCCAACCACTCGGTCTCTACCAGCACCTGAAAACCCTGCGGACACAATCGAGAGATGACTGGATGTAACAAATATATTATTCAGTAATATTAATTTAACTGCACTGACATTATCAGATGAGAACAAAAGGTCCTGTTTTAAAGGACAGGAGCAGGACTTCTTCACATTTACCTCTATGGTTCTGTAGAAGGGATCCAGAAGGATCTTTGCAAGGGCCACAATCTGAGGGGTCCGATCCCAGCCGTCTGAGCAGTGGACCAGCACCGGACGTCCATCCCGCTCCACCGCAGAGCAAACCAGAGTTGCGGCTTTCAGCATGACGGACAGATGCTGGAGCCAACGGGTGCTTTCCAGAGCGGAGAGCCAGCTGGAGAGAGAGCCAACGGGAGATTCGGGTTACAAAAGTCGAAATGCAACTTGATAGAGACACTGTACTGAAAATAACTTCAGATGTTTTCACAGTGAAATGTTCTCAGCTCAGGTTATTCTTTATAGTTAATACCTAAGATTGACCGAAAAACTTGATTGCTAAATGGAAAATTGGGTGACACTATACTTGAAGCCTTTATATATAATGCAATATAAAAGTATTTTTAATGCATTAATAATCGTAACCTCAGTTATAATACATTACAATACACAGAAAATATAATGCATTAAAACACATGACAAGCAAAGTCAAATATAATGCATTTTAACTTCGATTACAATTATTTATGGATATTTATATAATAAGATATAATGCATTACAATGTACATTATGAATACCTTTATAATGCATTATACAAAAAGGCCTTGTTAATGAAAATTGCTGCATTCGATGCTTTACTGCACTGAAGTTCATTTTGAACTCTTCAGAAAGCTAGAAACAAAATCAAACCAAACCAAATGTTAAATATTATAAAGCATATACATATATAGGCCTATATATGTGCAGTATATGCTTTATAGTATTTAAATATATATATAGAATATAAATTATTTAAATAGAAATATACCATTCAAAAGTTTGGGGTCAGTATATATATATATTTTTTAATTAATAATGTTTTTCAGCAAGGATGGATGAAATTGATAAAGTGTCTGTAAAGACATTTGTAATGTTACAAAAGATTTATGTTTCCTGTGAAAAAAATGAATCAATGTTTCCACAAAAATTGTTTTCAACATTGATAATAATCAGAAATGTTTCTTGGCCATCAAATCATCATATTAGAATGATTTCTGAAGGATCATGTGACACTGAAGACTGGAGTAATGATGCTGAAAATTCAGCTTTGATCACAGGAATAAATTATAAGAATCACATAGAAAACAGTTATTTTAAATTGTAATAATATTTCACATTTTTACTGTATTTTTGATCAAATAAATGCAAGCCACGGTGAGCAGAAGAGACTTCTTTCAAAATCATTAAAAGTCTTACCAACCCAAAACCTTTGAACGGGAGTGTATATTAATTTCAGCATGGCGATGCAGCACTTACTTGCCGGGATCTGGGATCTGACTGCAAACCGCTCGAAGCGACTGAAAGCTGTTTCTGATGGAGTGGATGTTGGCCATGCCCATAAACATCACCTCGCAGTTGGGATAGTACTCTAAAAACACAAATAAACCAGAGAGGAAACTGACTTCAGTCAACAAACAAACAATAGAGATTTTCCATACAAAGTAGTGAATTTAACCTATCCACAAAACTGCAATATCGCATAAAACATTTGTGAATAAAGCAGCATTTCCATCCCATGTGTTCAAGAGAACAAAATAGTCACTTCCAGGGAAATTGGCGCAAAATATGTGTAATAAAAATGGAGGTTGCCGCAATCTGGGTAGAAAATCTGGCTTTATTTCCTCCACCATAAATGGCGGAATGGTGTCATGTTCTCTTGAGTTCGGATGCTGGTGTTTGGGAACACAATCGTGTGAGTTGCTTCTGGGAGGGAATTGAACCAAATCATTCTGATGACAGACTTTGACTCGGGCATTTCAGAACCATCAAACCGACATTTGAGATGCTGTGATGCGATTGGTCTGCTGGTTAGTCCAGTTATCCAAAGTCGCATCAGTTTTTGTGAGGGATTTATCCAGTGTATGTGTTTCCATCGCAATTTTTGAGCATGGCTTATCATCAATAAAGATTATCCACCTCAATTGAGTGCATACGTTGCAACGTTTTTTTTTGTGCATTCCATCCAGTGTTTTTTTATGCAATATCCCAAAATGCACATAAAAATAGGCGAATGGAAACGTGCGACAAAATCAAGAGATTTACTACAGAGAGTCTGTCATGAATTGACCAGCACTAACCTTCACACTCGCAGCCCCCTCCTTTGGCACGGTTCGCTACAGCAGCGGTGTATGAACGGGCATCGAGAATCAGTAACTTCTGGGCAGCGGCGCTGGCGTCAGGAGCGGGACACCCCGTCAGAGATGAGTCTGAGGACAAGACAGTGTGAACGTGATTAGAAAGGAATACTGACATACTGAATACTACATACTATACTGCAAGAACTGCATACGAGGAACAGGTCTAGGGGCAAAAATGGCATCAAAATGAACAAAAATGTACCCCAAATTGAAGATAAAGGGGCAAAAAAATATCGGTACTACTTTACAAAAAGGTCCTATTAGTTAATGATAGTAATAACAAGCAATACATTTGTTACATTATTCATTAATCTGCTAATGTTAGTTGACAAAAATACATTAAGCTTATGTTAGCTAATGTTAACAAATGAAACCTTATTGTAAAATGTTACCAAATATCAATATTACAACATCAAGAGCAATAATCGACAATAATGATTTTTTGTCAATTTTGCAGCCCTAACAGCCTCCTGTTTTTATTTTATAACGTATATACTTTATGTAGGCTATTTACATTATACAACTGTCATTTGAATACAGTATGCCACTTTTGAACATTTTACTGGTAACGGTCTATAATTGTAAAAGCATTTGACAATAAGACAACAGATACATTTATTAAGGTACTGGTAATTAAAAAAATTGCAAATGCAAATATTGCCCCTTAATGTGAAAAGCTATTTTCTGCAACACAACAGAGTCGGCCCATAAGACTCATTTTAATGCAACAACGCAAATGCAGTTATAATTCTTCAGTCTGTCCCGCTGGAAAAATCAATGACGGCCGCATGCGGAGAAACTTCTGGCATCACGACAGCACTGATACTTTCTGCACAAGACAGCCAATTCACTTAAGACCATTAAGATGAGAGGGACTCCACAGAGGCCAGCCAAAACTGGACCAGAAGAATCCAGAGATGAGTCTCGACTCAGCAAAAACACCGACACGCCTGCATTCGGTGGAACACATCCAATTAAAAAGAGTGATTGCATAAAGTAATGTAATTCAGGATAAATGATTATTGGAACAGAACCGCCCTGAACAAAATAAATGAATCAATTACATTTTATGTAGAAGATAAGTGGGGCTTGTTCATCCAAATCTCTCCACCGTGCACCGTACAATAAATAAATACAGATAACATGAGGGGTTTTCAAAGAGTAATGAGGCACATGCACGCTACATATAGTCTGTGCAATGCATTTATACATTAAGCAGACTTATAAATGTGAAACATCACAAGCAATCTGTCCTAGAGCCAGCAATATTCATAGTACACGATGCCAGGTTTAGTCAAACAAAAATAGATTAGTTTTTGTTTGGAGTTCGTTTTTATAAACAAGAGTAATATAAGTGCCTTGGTTAATGGATTAGGGCTGCGTTTAGGCCATTTAATATTAACCCCCTGGAGTCGTACGGATTACTTTTATGATTGATGGATGCAATTTTTTGAGTCGGTTAAGACATCATTAACCCTAAAATTTACATAAACCCCGCCCCCGAGAACACAAAACAAAGGGGGTGGGGCCATGTTGGGCTGCTTTAGAGAAGAGGAAGAGTTGTTGTAGAAGAGTGTTGTTGTCATGCCGTCATTTTACGCCGGACTGCTTCCCAAACGAGGATCAATTCAACACAAAAGATTAACATGACGGCACATGCTAGTGGATGAGTTGAATCAACTCCACAGCAACTACATACATTTATCCACTAACCATTCAGAAACGTCCAGTTTCTCTCTCCATCAGTGTCGACTCCGGTTTGAACAATGTAAGGCTGAACACCGTTACACTGTTACCACTGAACATTTTGGCTGCGTGAGATTCTCCAGCTTTGTTGTTGTTGAGCTGTTAAAGCTCCGCCCTCTTCTGGAAAGGGGGCCGGGAGCAGCAGCTCATTTGCATTTAAAGGGACACACAAAAACGGCTTGTTTTTGCTCACACCCAAATTTGACAAGCTATAATAAATGATCTGTGGGGTATTTTGAGCTGAAACTTCAGACACATTCTGTGGACACCAGAGACTTATATTACATCTTGTAAAAGGGGCATTATAGGTTCCCTTTAACGCATTTCTGCAGACCATCAGACAGTTTCACCCATTTGTGAAGCGTCTGATTGGGAGGATGTTGGCATCGGCCCTCAACTCATTAGATGGTGCGTAATTAGAGCGCATTTACTCTTCAACTGCGCAAAAAAAACCTCCTGCCAAATTCCCTCTCAGACAACAGCCTGCAAACTCATTTCCATCCGCTTCTGGAGGTCAGTCCGCAGTCGAGTCAGTGGCACCTCTGCCCATCTCATTCCCAAGCAGACATTGGCAGTGTCAGAGAGGAAACTGCCGTAATTGAGTGCGTTGCAACCAGTTTTCCCATGGCAAAACCCATGATTCTTAGCAATAAGGTTGGCGCAAGCCGTTCATCTACAGTCCAACACAGTAATTGTCTCTATACGGGTTTACGCTCTTCATTTGTGGGAAAGAACGAGGGCGAGAACGCATTTTAAGACAGAAACTAATTACAAATGGCATTTCTCCCCCAACACATATACAATAATTATCCGACAGAGAAAGGATTCAATGGTCTACTCTAAAAGATGACTATTTGGAAAACTGGGATTTGAAACTTTTGAATAAAGTGCATGATGCTTTGTTGAAACTTTCACTGATTCATGTTTTTACTTACAGGCTTTTAATGCATTTCTAATGCATGGAATAAATTCACAGAACAACTATTACACAGACTGGAACATTCAGGCAGTTCAGAATCGATTCTTTCTCCATTTGATCTTTGAATCTTTGCACAACTTTTACATTCACAAACAGCTCTATCACACAGCATGAAAGTGAATATCTGAAAAAGCATAATAGCGCCACTTTAAAACAAAAAGGTCCATGTTTAGTCAGTGTCTTACCGAAGTCACAGTCGGATGAGTCCGGTCCGTCTCCTCTGGTCCTGCAGGCCCGCGTCCCGGCGTCCAGCTGACAGGCCTTCGCTATCGACGTCACCAGATACTCATCCTCAGTGTTCCTCCAACCCCACCAGCTGATCTCCGGCTGACTGCAGCGAGCGATGACCGCCCCGTTACGCTGGTGCCTGACGGAAAACACGATTAACAGACCCCGATCAGAGAAGATCGATCAGTCACTGCCAGGGGTGCATTTTTTATTTGACAGAGATGGAAATAAGGCTGGAAAGGACTGCAGGAGGACAGACAAGCGGCTACCTGTAAACCACCACAGGAATTCTCTTCCAGGACCTGAAGGAGGCCACGCTCTCCAGCTCTTTATCTGTGATCCAGACGGGCACCAGCAGCTTCTGAGGGTAACTCGAACACAACCTACAAGACAGAACGACAAGAGTTAGACACTGAAACTGACAGACATGAACACAACCGACTGTCAGAAACAATTTCAATTCCACAGCAAAAACAAATTATTGATTATTATATAAACGCCATATCATCAGGTGTTTTCAGCCTCTGCCGCCTCACTATATGAGGACATGAATGCATGAACTTCATCTCCAGAGCCGATCTGAGTCACTTCATGAGCATTTTACCATTTGATTTGAGAAAAAATATCATATCAAACACACAGAAACTCAAAGGGTTTCACGACAACCTGTCAAAATAGAAATTGTGACAGAAATATATTACAATTTAGTCTCAATTTAATAATAATACTAACACTAATAATAATAATAATAATATATTATTATTAAAACTTTATTTTTTAAATAAATAATCAGTTTTCTTCAATGTTTAAACTTTTTTGTCAAAGTCCTGCACAAAAGAGCTTTACTGTTAAAATTAAATGTCATTTGAATAAAAGATAAATTAATGTTTTATGCCTTCACTTGAAAAATTAAAATACACAACAAAATTTCTGAGAAAAAAAAAAGATTTTTTTTTTTTTTTAGAAAAAAAAAACTTTTTCTTGTTTTTATGTTTTTTAATTATTAAAATGGAATTAAACCATTAAAATGGAATCCAGAAAACAGAATTTGGTAAATAAATAAAATAAAAAACTGAATTTGAGGGGTGAAAAAATAATTTTTTATTTTTCTATTTTGTTCAACTTTTAATGAAATTGTTGTTAAATTGTATAAGTTTCATGATCTTAATTAATTAGACATGCTTTTTGATTATTTTGATTTTGAATTTTTTTTTTTAACAATTAAAATGGAGTAAAAAAAAATTTTATAAAAAAAAAAAAAAAAAAATCCAGAAAAATTAAAACTGGAATTAAAATTGAAATTTGGAAAAAAAAGAAAACTGAATTTGGGGAAAAATAAAACAGATTTCATAGGGCCATAATTAGTCCTTCCAGTATGACATCTGGAGAGAAAAAAAAAAACTAATATTTTTGAAAAAAATCCATTAATGACATTTCTGAATAAAACCATTGCCTAATATCATATCTAATATCATCATTTCAATAAAACATGCTTTATATTATTTAATAAACCAAACAATACAATAATATTTAATTGTTTTAAATAAATATTACATACTAATAATTCTCCATAGTTTAATAAATACATGTTTACTAACCCAGATATTTACATATTATAAACATGATTTTCTGTAAAGCTGCTTTGAAAAGCGCTAAATAATAAAGAAGCGCTATACAAATAATGACAAAGACTTGATGTTTAATAAAGTATTTCCAAGTTAATTAAAACAACGTCATCATGTATCTTTAAAGTATTTTAAATAAACATTGCTCAAGTTTGTAATTGTTCAGGTGAGTGATTTTCTCTTATTACTGTTGTTTGAATAATAATATTAACATCATAATTGACAGCAATTCTGATTTCTGTCCTATCAGTTTATATTCACTCAACACACACCAAACAAACTCAACACCTTTTGACCATGAAGTGCATTAAACTGTCATACACGAAAGTATCTGAACCTCAAAAACAACATCAGATGAGGATTGAAGTCATTTTCTCTCACTCGTCTCATTCTGATGTTCAGATCAATCACACCATCTCCGTCTCATGCCCGCTGTGTGTGTCTCACCCTCAAATGACAAAACTCAGTCCAATTATTTCCTGATGTCCTCAATGCCTCACACACACACACACACACACACACACACACACACACACACACACACACACACACGAGTCTGTCTGATGTGACTCATGTGACGCAGCAGGTTCAGGCTGGCTTTAATTATCCATCTCTACAGCACGTCTCCCACCGGCTGCATCAGTGAGGACATGTTATATTACACAAAATTAATGATTTTTGCTATACCATAACCTACACTTAACCTAACTCAACCAGGCCCCGCCCCTTTATTCTGTGTATGAATTATTTAAATGAGGAAGAAAACTCAAGACTACAATGGAGGCGTTTAAGGGAGTTACCATCCATCCATCATCACACTTCAAACTTACTTGTAGTTGCTGTTGATATCAGAAACTCTCCAGGCATTTTGCATGTCAAAGCCCATCCGCTTCACCTCCACCTCCATCCTGTGCCGCACATGATCACCTGAGAGAAACCAACGACACGGTTTCTGAATGCAAGTCTGGATTAAATGACATTTTGTAAAGTATCTAGAAATGAGGATGTGCGTTTAATGTTGCCTGTGTCAGGGTTATTCCAGTTTAAACCTGAAATAAAAAAATATAACGTTATCTCAATGACACCGAGATAACACAGGTGTGTGTACCTGGTCTGCACAGGTGCAGGTGCTGGTCTTCATCGTCCGTGTTTCCTCCTAAACACCAGGCGTGGTACGCCAGCGCGAACAGCTCCTCCAGACGGGCGGGATGAGCGATCGCTCTGTTCAAGCGCTTCAGCCACTCCTCGCACTGCTTGAACGTCGAGAAATGACACCTGACACGCAAAACAACACGGATTACAGCGGATTCACAGAAACATGTGCGGCACACTGAAAGCTGAGAGGGACAATAACACTTTACAACAAGGTGTCATTTGATAACATTATTTAATGCATTAACATGAACTAACAATGAGTAATATATTTTGTCAAGCGCTTTGAGTACCCAGAAGAGTGCTATATAAATGTAAGGAATTATAAATTAATAAATTTTCACAGCCTTCATTAACCTTTGTTAATGTTACTTACTTTTCATATTCATGTTAGTTCACAGTGCATTAACTAATGTTAACAGATACAACTTCTGATCTTAAAAAAGAACTACATTTGCCTTATTTCACACCCCTGACCAGGTGTGTGTGTGAGAGTGTGTGTCTGAGTGTGTGTGACAGAGAGTGTGTGAGCGTGTGCACGTTTCTGTGAAATATCAGGACACAAATGTATATAATGACATGGGTATGACATAAGTATTACAAGAAGAGGGGACTTATGAGGACATTACCCATGTCCCCACTTTTCAAAAGGCTTATAAATCATACAGAATGAGTTTTTGTGAGAAAGTAAAAGTGTGCACAGTTTCCTGTGATGGTTAGGTTTAGGGGTAGGGGTAGTGTAGGGGGAGAGAAAATACAGTTTGTACAGTAAAATGTCCCCACAATTCACAAAAACAAACGTGTGTGTGTGTGTATTTACCTCACTACTTTAGAGTCTTTGCAGATGATGTGTAGCTGGAACATATCTCGGCTCTCAACGCCCTCAATGAGCCTCAGAGGAACCTGCACACACATACAATAAGCTAATCAGAGAGCAGAAGACTCCATCACATGACTGCATCAACATGAGCATCAAACTACAAACACATGCAACAATGTAACAAACTGTTTTAAGTGTAACTCTTGCCCATTAGATGTAGAATAAAATATAGAATTAAAGCCTTCATAGTTCTTAATAGTATCATATATATTTTATATATAATAGAATTATTATATTATATTATATTACATAACATA
>RJVU01007700.1:3014746-3026208 GCA_003731715.1 Anabarilius grahami | reverse complement strand
ATAATAAGTGTGTGTGTATATGTATGTATATATGTGTATATAAAATAATATAAATTACTCATGGATGGATTATTAAATTGCTAATATGACTTTATAATGATAGAAAAAAACATTTACAAAAAGGTAAAAACTGCAGAATGAAAATCTAATTATATTGGCACTCAAGTAACCCTTTTAACAGATTATGATTCTTTAAAATGTATTAATTTATGGTTGGCATACACTTTCAGTATGGGAAACAAAGATCTATATTATCCAAATTGGCAAATAAAAAACAAACAAATCATTAAAAACTACAATGTTATTTCAAGCCTGGACACAATCTATATTTACCCTGTAAGTTTATATGTAACAGACTAACATGCAGAAAGTTGACAAAATACAAAGAATCTTGCACCTCCTAAACCAATATTTATGAATCAGTGATAATGAGCATAAATGTTCTATTTCAGCATTTATTGCACTTGTTATTTATATCAGTGATACATACAAACTTCCCCATACTTTCCAAAGCCTCCAGACACACCTCCTTTAAACACGGCACAAAACGCCTTTTATGGCAGTAACATACGCTGCAGTCAGCGACCGAACGCTTTATGACGGGCATCTCACCTGTGACATTTGATGGAGGAACTGAAAGGAAAGTGAAAGTTTGAGAGAAATTTCCATTTTCTCTGTTTATATCAAACACAAATTCCCTAAAACTCCCCGAGTGTGGGACAACCAGTTCCGCGGCACTTGGAAAATTATTTTGTGCCAGCGTTTCACAGGCTTTTCCACTAACACAGTGTTTGTTTAAAGACTGATTCTTTTACATTTGATTTTAAGCAATTAAATCGAAACCTCCTATCACAAATATCTGTACGCTCAAACATCTGAACCGGAGTTGGCACCACACACTTCCAGAACAGCAAAGCCTTCGAGTAAATGGAAAGATCCGCATTCCCACAGCCGCGCCCTGTGGCGCAACACGGGTCCAAACACGCCAGTCCTTATCTGACTTCACAGAGCTCAACACACACCTCTAAACACACAGCAAAGAAATTATGAACCGAACCATCTCTTGATGCATTTCAGAATTCATCCAACAACTCAAGTGATAGATTGATAGACAAATGCATTTGAATGTCTGGGACTATATGGTCATTTATGGCCAACTTTTTAATGCCAAGAACCCTCAATTGTGATGATGCCCCTGATCACTTAAAATATGAGGGTAGCTATTATCTTTTAATCTATACAGACCCATTTATATTGTGTGAGATAAATATGCAATGCAATACTATAAAGACAACATGCCATTTCCAAAATCCAATAATTAGCTCTTATTTGTTATTGTACAGCCAAACTAAGGCAAATATTTTCAATTAATATATATTAATAACACTAATTATGTTCTAGAGCAGCTTTACTGAATATAGTGCCACAGTGAGCAAGATAATACAAAAATGATCTTGAATGTAACTGTGCCATCTTTGTATATCTAAAGTCTTTGGTTTAAGTCAATAGTTCTTAAAAGAACAATTTCTTTGTTAAGTGAAGAACAATTTATTAATCTAAAGAACCTTTTGTGCAATGAAATATTATATGGATGTTAAAAGTTCTGGAACCATCAATGCCAATTAAAGAACACTAAAACATTCTGGGTTAAAAACAACCCAAGTTGGGTTGAAAATAGAAAAACCCAGCGGTTGGGTTAAATGTTTGCACAACATGCTGGACAGTTTTATTTAACTCTACTATTGTTTACAAATGACTATATGTCTGGTTTAAATTAACCAAAAATAAGTTGGAAATTAAAAATCAGACACATTACTAGAGGCAATAGTAATAATCAAACTGTAAACATTAATTATTAAGATAATAAATGTTTATTGTTTAATTATTATTATTCAACATTAAATAAGCAAGCAATAAAGTAATTTTTAAACAATAGTTGAGTTAAATAAAACTACCCAGCATGTTGGGCTAACATTTAACCCAACTGCTGGGTAAAAAAAAAAAAAACGCTGGGTTTGTTCATTTTAAACCCAACTTNAAAAAAAAAAAAAAAAAAAAAAAAAAAAAAAAAAATGGACAAACCCAGCAGTTGGGTTAAATGTTAGCCCAACATGCTAGGTAGTTTTATTTAACTCAACTATTGTTTAAAAATTACTTTATTGCTTGCTTAAAATGAACCCAAAATATGCTTAAGAAATTAACATTTATTAATATATTTAATGAATAATAATTAAACAATAAACCCATTTGCTGGGATAAAACAACCCAGTCGCTGGGGTAAAACAGCCCATTCGCTTGGTAAAAACAGCCCAGGCGCTGGGATAAAAACAGCCCAGTCGCTGGGATAAAAACAGCCCAGTCGCTGGGATAAAAACAGCCCAGTCGCTGGGATAAAAACAGCCCAGTCGCTGGGTTAAAACAGCCCAGTCGCTGGGTTAAAACAGCCCAGTCGCTGGGTTAAAACAGCCCAGTCGCTGGGTTAAAACAGCCCAGACGCTGGGTTAAAACAGCCCAGACGCTGGGTTAAAACAGCCCAGACGCTGGGTTAAAACAGCCCAAAACAGCCCAGACGCTGGGTTAAAACAGCCCAGACGCTGGGTTAAAACAGCCCAGACGCTGGGTTAAAACAGCCCAGACGCTGGGTTAAAACAGCCCATTCGCTGGGATACAATAACCCAGACGCTGTTTTTGTCCATTTTCAACCCAGCATTTTAGTGAACCTTTGTTTTGTGTTGGCTGGTCCAGCCTGAAAATAATTCTGTTTTTTGTCAAGATTTGTGTGTTTAGAAACAAGATTTATGAGACAGTTGTTTTCATATTTCAAATCACCAATGAAATCTGACATTTAATCTAAGCTTGTTGAATTTTTAAATTGTTGAAGTTTCCTATTCAAAGAGATAGGAGCTGCGCTTGCATGACTGAAATAGCTGCCAGAGAGGCATTTCAAAGATGAAATGACTTGCCTGAAACGGACTTTGCTTAAAGGTTCTTAGGGGAACCAAAAATGGTTATTCTATGGCATCACTGAGAAAAGAAACCTTTATTTGTAAGAGTTGTCCCAACAGATTGTGCATCCTCAATATAATTTGGTTAAACAACTTACTACTACACTAGACTACTGTAAAAGGTGCAGAATTAATCTATAACATTGATGCATGATGGAGGAGTTCAGAACAAAATCAAGAACAGCCAAAGTAAAAAATATTTGCCTGAACAGCCTGTGCTTCATCTCAATCACTGAGAACATTTGGCAACAAAACAAAGCTGTTTTATTCCAGCTGATGCATTTATCCAGCGGTCAGGCCTGCGAAACGGAGAAAACTACACCAGCTTCCACACAGCGGTGATCCAAACATAACAGAACAGACATGAGCCCTGTTTGTGTTAATGAAAACAGTAGATACAATCTAGAATCTGTTACGGCCAAAACTAAAGGGGGAGGGAGTGGGGGGGTCCGAATTTGAACTCAAACTCACTTCACGGACAGGTTGACCAGTCCACAACCTCGCTGACCTCTAAAGACTTTATCAAGCTTGATCTCAATTCAAAACACAGATACAACCGCTGTCGTCATCAACTGAGCTAATTCAATACACTGAAATCGCCTGTCGGGGAAAATTGAATTTCGTGAGCCTGTGTTTAGCATAGATGACAATCTGATCTAATTTATTTTCCTTCGGATGAAAACTGCACATCTTAAGAACGCAAACTGGTGAGAGGGAATTAAAAAGCACAGCAGGGCCAATGAGAATACATTAAAAACTCTTTTGTATTAAACTCAAGTACTGAGATCGTCCCGTTACAGACATTAATGATTCCTCAATTCTAACAGTTTCATGAGGAGAGATTTGCTAGTATTTTTTCTAAGCAATTGGACAGTGGGTTTTCTCTTGGCAGGTAATAAAACAAGTTAAAACTGTAGTGAAATTGAGTGATTTTTAGGGGCCGTTTACACGACAATTTTTAACTAAAAAAAGGATATGTGTTTTGGCCGTTCGTTTTACACGACAACTGCGTTTTGTGTGCCTGAAAACACAAACTTTTGCCGAAATCACGCAGTCTGTGATGGACAGATCGTTAATGGCAGGAAATCCAAACATTGGCCTATCTTTCATCATTCATCGACCTCAAATATGGCTTATCACTTGAAACATGTTAGTAGCAACTTTACAAGTCCGCTCGCTCTAACGTTAACCTAGAGAAATATACGCTTACTGCATGACATGGAGACGCCGGTGCAATCACTTGCATTTAACTTAAAATACTCCGTCATTTTTGGTCATACACATAAGAATAATCCAACATTTGAAACTGTAAATGGTTTGCTTTTATTTCTGTAAACTCACAATAACAATAAAAAGTGCTTTTGTAAAATAATGAAAACAAACAGGATGCGCTTTCTGCCATCTCGGCCTCAAGTGAACTTGAGCGTGTCACAAAAATGAACCGAAACTCAGCGTATACTTGCCTCACAGACATGAGAAATACATCTATGGAAAGCTTGAAATGTCTACTTTTAAATAAACCGATTCAAATATTCTTAGGTTATGTAATCCGCATGAAACGTGAATATAGGCACATCCACTACTGCGTAGATGACGAGTCAGCATCGTCGACTTCACCTCTGCAGCTGAAGAAACGCAAAAGTTTAGCAATAAATTATTAAAATGTTCAGACAGTCTCCTTCTGTTTTTCATGCCACATTCATAATTATAGTCTATAAAGTTATAAATATGGATATTTTTTCTTACAAAAACACATTGCTTCGCTTCAGAAGGCCTTTATTAACCCCCTGGAGTCGTATGGATTACTTTTATGATGGATGGATGCGCTTTTTTGGGCTTCAAAATCTCACCCCCTATTCACTCCCATTATAAAGCTTGGAAGAGCCAGGATATTTTTAAATATAACTCTGATTGTGTTTGACTGAAAGAAGATAGTCATATACACCGAGGATGAATTATGGGATAATTGTAATTTTTTGGGTGAACTAACCCTTTAATAAAGATATTTTATTTATAAAAAGAAAACTACGCAGTTATTTTTTGTTATTTTACATTTGATTTCAATTTCTGAACTTTGTTCAGTTGAATTTGTTTGTGCTATTGCTAATTTGCCTATTTGTTCTAATTGTATTACTGACTGTAGTTTGTCTTTAATAATGTTTGAAATTTATATTAGCATACTTTAGTTGGTTGTTCTTTAGGCAGATTTTTGTTCATGGTATTCAGCTGCAACAGAATGTTTTGCAAAAAGACACAGAATAAATATGTTTGATATATCTATCATACTAGAATTGAAACTGAAATCGATAAGAATCAGAATTGCTAAAACTGATAAAGTCTTCATGTAAACTACAAAAACACGGATTTGTGAAAAAGTGACATCGCCATCTACTGGCCTGGCAGCAGAATACAGTGCTTTTTATTTGTTTTCCAATGGGGAACAGGGATTGTTTTGACAACGTTGTCGTCTGTATGTGAAAAAAGCAAAGTTTTTAGTACATCGTTGTCATGTAAACATACCCTAAAATAGACGGTTCAAACTGCATGTAGACAGGCCTGATGTTTAACCAGATTACAAACCACCTACCAAAAGGCAGCTGTCACAGGCTTGTGAAAATCTGATTTTATGTTTCGTCAACAATTAATATAATAATAATAATAATTAAACAGATTTGAGTCTTTTTTTGAACAATTAAGGAAATAAAGACTTGGCGTGGGCTCTTGACAACCATCTAAAACAACCTAGCAACCACCCAGAACACTATAGCAACACCCTGACAACCGCCCTCAACACCATTTACATAAAAACAAATCTGGATTCACTCAAGAATAAAATAGCCATAAATTTCCCTTTTTGTTTGTGTGTCTCTAGGAAGAATTCAATTTAAACTCTTCTGTTTGTGACCTCAGTATCACTTCTCTATACCAAGAAAAGAAAGTTTCACTTCTATTTTCTCCTGAAATTCGAAGTTTTACCTAAAACAGATGATGATGTAAACATTTAATCATCTAAACCCCTAGCTTACATCAATACACACAAAACTGAAAGAGTTTCATCAATCATCATATCCAGTTCACTTTATCATTCTAGAGATATGAGGGAGTTATGCACAAACATGTCAAAGTGCAAGAGGTAAAACCATTCAAATTATCTGATAAAAGAGCAATAAAACACTCAAGCATATGCTCACGTTTGTGTACAAACATGTGACATTAATTACAAATAGGGTTATGGGATTGTTCAAATAAACAAACAATAATAATAATAACACTTAAAAACACTTCCAATATAGAAACAGCGATGTATACACCAACAGCCTCACAAACACATGGTTTTGTGTTTTTCATGTCTATTTGAGGGATTTAAAGGAATCTGTCAGTCTGTGTTAACACACTTTATCACCACAATCAGCATTTTCAAGACTTTTCAACCAGCTTAACAGTTTCCCTGCCACTAGATAAGCCACGGCAACAAGCTTTCTTATAGGAGAACTATTATTATCAAGATCATAAACACACTGTCAGAGGCTACAGGACCTGGACTTGGAGCGGTGCACGACTAGTCATGTGGCTATTTAAAGAGCAGTCTGACCTGTAACACGAGCAGGAGCCATCAATTAGACATTTCACCTAAAGCAGTGAGACGGAACGCTGAGCCCTGGGAATGTGAACGGGATTCGGTGGGTTTGAATAGGTGCCAATCACTGGTGCTCACTGGTAGAATCCTCACATTATAAACTAATGGAACCAGAACTTGAAAATTCATTTGAAACATAGTTACATTATCTGCAGGCCTCAAAACCATGAGTTTCATGTTTAGTTGAACATGGACAAATACATCCAAATACAAACAATCTGAAAAAGTCACAGCAAGCATTTTATCCAGAAAGTGCTTAAACTTTACATACAAGACTTTTGTGATGTCAAGCAAGCAAATTCACGCTCTTAAGCAAATTCACGCTCCCAAAAATGAAAATTGTCATTACTATAGGAGGTTTTGCAACCTTTTCACAGTTCCTAGAACTATTGGCTCAAGTACCCGGATTTTGCCATGTTTGCACCACAGAAACTAGGAATGATTTTAGTTCTAGGAACTCCTTTTGAGGGAACTAAATTATCTCCTACTTCAGAGTTGAGTCTAAACCAGCACTATAGGAACTATCAGTGACGTAAGAGTACGACGATTGGTCAAACGCATGTCAAACACCGGCACCCAGCATTTTTAAAAAGCCGTGTAAACATATTTACTTCACGAACATGGAAAACAGCGATAACTGTCATAGGAGATTTCGTCTCTTAGCTCCACTTTTTGCTCTTTCAGTCACGTAGATTATGCGTTTACATTCCATCTCTGTTATCACGAAACCCACGACACACAACAAACACAGCTATGATCACGGCATCCTTCATCCACTGTTTTTTTTGGCGTTTGTAAACACAGCGCTTAAAGACGCCGCTGTCGGCCGCTTCAGAGTTCCTATTCCCGGTGTGAATGCAACCAGGAGCATGGCCTGGTGGAGAAATTAGTTCTCGGGGAACTATCCTAGTGTCTAGAACTAGAAGTTCCTAGAACTATTCGGTGCAAAAGCCCCTTTACCCACCCTCAAGTGGTTCTAAACTTGTATGAATTTCTTTCTTCTGTTGAACACAAAAGAAGATATTTTAAAGAATCTTGGTAATTAAACAGTTGACGGCACAAATTGACTTCCATAGTAGGAAAAAAAACACTATGGAAGTCAATGTGTGCCGTCAACTGTTTGATTACCAAGATTCTTTAACATATCTCAGAAGAAAGAAACTCGTACGTTTAGAACAACATGAGTTAGGGCTGCACAATTAATCGAATTTCTAATCACGATTAAGAATACGGATGTCATGATTTCGTAATCGTTCAAAGGCGTGATTACAAAAAAATATCCACTTACATTTTTCTGCATGCTTAAGAGGTGTGTTTAGAGCATGTTACGTTGTGAGAGGCGAATCACGACTACTTCAGAGTGTAAAAGGTCTAAAGCCGCGGTCACACTAGATTTTGAGCATGCAAAATTTCTTCGGACACTGCAACGGCCGTGATACAGTGAAAACTAAATTTATTCAGACACCTTGAACATTTCACTCATTAATACAGTTTATTCACTATAGTTTAAAAAAATGGTAATAAAATATGACAAGATATCAGAGTTAAACTGTCAGAAAATATTAATTTTAATTATGTCAGATAACACTTAAACAAAACATGGGCAGGTCAGAGTGTCTGAATAATTTTTGGTCCCAAATGTTTATCAGTTTTACTGGTAGTCCATTGTATGATGAATTTTTGAATATAATATGTCACAGGTTACTTTATTTTGCTATCCTCACTTAAAGAAATGAACTATAGTGTTCTGCACCCACTAGTAAAAATATATCAAAAATATCAAAAATGTCTTTTTTTATAAACATGAATTCAACATTCTAAAATAATACACTCAAATTATATATAAAAAAATACAATCTTCCAGACTTTACTGCAAAATATCTTTCTTTTAATTCAGCCAAGAGGTCGCTGTGATGTATTGATCTTCTACAGGTCACATTTTCACGTGATGCGAATTTGCAGCTCAGAGTTCACCAAACTTGAACTTTGGAACGCAGCGAAATGTTTTACATTCCAGCACAAAAGGAACTACTAGTGATGTAAGTGTATGCCGATTGGTCGAACGAACATGACACACCAGCACCCGCCATTTTTAAAAAGCCACATATATTTACTCCACAAACTTGGAAAACAGTGACAGATGGACCTCTCAACATTATACTAAAAAGAAAATCCAGCGAGACTTTCAGCAGACCAAGTGAAACATGATTACGTATTTCTGCTCAGCTAGCGACATTGGGCATCAACCACGTGACCAAAGCTGATACTTTTTCATAGAACTGTTGTACAAAGAAAGTAGACAGTATATCTAATGACGTATAAGACGGGACTGTTAAACAGATCATAAACTAATGAAGATGGAGAATGCGATGCTCTGGCTGAGCTGTTCTCAGCGCCATCAAAATAAAAGTCACGACTAGAGATCGACCGATATATCGATTTACCGATATTTTCCCCGATATTTAAGCATTTGACCATAATCGGATATCGGTTTTGTAATATCGGATTTACCGATAAACGCCGCCATCTTGTGGGTGTTTTGAGAATTAAGAAATAGAGACAAGCTCACAGAGTCACGTAAGATAATCCGTCAAATCCTGTCCCAATAAAGATGAAACTTTGAATGAATTAAATAATACAGACATGAATGAGCACATGTTGGAAATAAAAGCACTGATTTTAATTCTCTCTCTGTTGTCTGTGCTCATCATTAATCTCGTGAAGTCTTCTGTATTTTGCCGTTCACTTGTAACAAGATTCACTTGTTTAAAACACCGTAATTATATAAACATTTACTATATAACCATTAATTCTCTAATAAACATCCAAGTAAACAACTCTATGGAAATTAAATATTTATTATCTCTGCGAGCGATCGCAGTTTGAGTATAGTTTTGTGTAAATGCAGAGATAAACAGCGCTTTGTCTGCAGATATTTCATAATCTGTTACGACAAAAACATTATTAATAATTCTGATATAACAACCAGTTTAGAAATGCAATAAAACACGATGTTCTGTTTGTTATATTCCAATATTTAGAGAATATTATTCAGTTATTTATTATTATTCTTCACTCTTTAGCCTATTAAACAGCTTATAAATCTACTAAAACTGTAGTTTAAAATGAAGTATTACATTTCTGCAAAGTTGATATGACTCCTGTCTTTAATTTATTTGCTCCATTTGAAAACATTAGACATTCTACATTTATTATGCTTATTGTTAACATTAGTGTTGCTGCTGATGCTTTTTATAAATACAATTATTTTTGTAATATGAAGATTAAAATGAACATGAAAGACTACTAATTTTCAACAAAAACAGTTTAGTAACAGTGCACTTTTTATTTTTTGCACTTTTAAACCCCTCTGTTTATTGGTGTATAAATAAGTTTGGTTTTCTATGTAAGGAGGGAGTGATTGTTATAAAAAAAAATGGTTTGTTCAGTTCAGTGGAGTTGTAATCGTATCAGTATAACAGTAAATAAATATCAGTTCTGCGTATCGGTTATCGGGCACATAAACACACAAATGATCAGTATCGGTTCTAAAAACAAAACAAAATCAATATCGGCCAATGAAGTCAAACAACAAGCTCAGTTTACGTCACTTCAGAGTTCCTACTGACGGTGCGAATGCAATCAGGAAAATAGCCCTAGGGGAACATTAGTTCTTGAAAAACCACCTTATAACTAATTTCCCAGAACAACATGGTGCGAAAGCCCCTATTATTATTATTATTATTACATGCATATGTGCACTTTTATTTAAAGAAGAAACCAAACCAATTAATAGTTGACATTCGAGGCTTAATGCTATAGAAAAGCAATAAAAATGTTTAGGAAGAGTGTTTTCAGCTCGTTTTTTTATTTTTACAGAAAAATATGGCATGCAGTTTCTTCAAACAATGGTATAGCTATTCAAAACACCATTCAATGTAATTGTGATAAATAATCGCATTTACAATTTCAATGGAATAATCGACAATTATGATGTTTGTCATAATCGTGCAGCCCTAACATGAGAGTAAATGATGAGAAAATATTCATTTTTGGGTGAACTATCCCTTTAAACAGCACAAATAATCATAATACAGATAAAACTAAATTAAATTAAGTGAATAACTATAAAATGCCAATATTATACCAAGTATGCAAGTGTTACAATATTTAGATGAATCATACAAAATTGCTCTGCAATACCAATATTAAAATATAATGCAAATGCATCCAGTTACTTTTCTTTTTTACAGTAAAGTCTTGTATTCAGGCAGATCAATGCATGATCACTTTATTACACAATGCTTGTGCATTAGTTGGAAAAGTGCATGTATTAGAATCAATGCTTCAGATGTGAGTCCCCAGCTTTGGTCTGTCTGAGTCTGTGTGTGTTTAGTGTGTGTTTAGTGTGTGTCTAGTGTGTGTTTAGTGTGGGTGGAGGATTTTACTGCCTGTTAAACATCCCAGCTGGCCAATACATCCACATTCAAACACATGGCTGGCATATCCCACATAAAAACCTCGCTAAACCACGCGTGTCTAGTTCATACAACAATCAACCTAACGTAACCGCAAACACATATGAGAATAATCAAGTTAAACAAACAGAAAACGAAATATGATCAAGATACTCACAGTGAAAGAATCAGCTGACACAACGGTGACTCAGTAGAGCGCACTACTTCCGCATTCACTGGCGATGAGCTATGCGTCGACCAATCACATTAGACTGTGTCTGTGCGGAATACCAATGGCGCGGCGGAATGCGTCGCGTACTAGACGCTCAAACGCCAATGGAGGGCTACGGGAGGATAGCGGCT
>RJVU01007700.1:2959604-3014683 GCA_003731715.1 Anabarilius grahami | reverse complement strand
GGAGCACGTGGTTCACGGCGTTCGTGGAGGGCTTGAGTTAAAGCGACGGAGTGTGCAATAAAAAAGTTGAAATCAAGAACATGTGTTGATTGAACAGAAAGTCTTTAGTAATGTGTGTGTGTGTGTGTGTGTGATACAGGTGTGTGTGTCACTTGAATGCACTGTATTATAAAATATGTATGTATTTGGGAATTAGCATTATAAAAATGTGCAGTGGAGTTACCATGCTTATAGGCTACTGTGTGTATACAACAAAGAATACTTCCACAGTGTTTCAAATAATACCATGGTAAACATGATGTCACCCCTGCACCATGATAACACACACAAGGGCGGAACTGAAGTGACTCTCTGAAGCCTCTGGATTGAATCGATCTGCTCGAGAGCTTTCAAGAGCGGAACAGGTTTGTGTCACACTAACAGAGTAAACGCTTGATTTGGGAACAGAACAAAGAATCGAATATAATCTCTAATGCCACAGTAGCTAACTGTGGAAGATGCCCGTTTCAGAAAGGAGGTTAAGTGAAAACTCTGAGTATGTTAACCCTGAAATGAGGGAACTCTGGGTTTTCTGTTTCTGAATGGGAGGTATGTCAAACCTGAGAAAGCAGGGTAAGTCAAGCCCGTTTCTGAAAGAGAGGTAACTTCTGAACCTAACCTGGTCAGGAGCAGGTTTTCTTCGGTAAACCCAGAGTTTCCTTCGGTCTCCTCCCCCTTTTTAAAGTGCAAGTGATGTTTAAAGGTGGTACAGAGGATCTTTTCGTCGATTGAGTTTTTGAAATGAGCGCATGCGTAAGAACAACCCCCGTCCTTCACAGCTCTTTTCGAGGGAACGCCTCCCAAAACTCGTGCAGGAGTATTGTAACACGAGTGTTTACCACCGGCATTCGCTGTGTTATTAAGCCGGGCACACATTTAACGACTAGCTAAAACATTCTTAGACTGTGCTCAACATACAGCGATTGTTTCCTGCTCCTGAAGCAGATTTATATACTTTCACATGGAATTTGAACACCGACTGTAATCGCAGACTGAACGCAACTGGCTCTGACTGGATGCGTTTGAGCGCGATCAGTCATAAGTATCAATTTACATTCATAATCGGCCTTACAAATCGACTTAAAGCCGCGCACACACTTAGTGGATTCATTATGTCGAACTCACCGCAGGTAACTCATAATCTGCAGTTGTTACTCCTGTCTCCTGACAAAAACATTGCATGCGGCGCCTGTGGAGTGTGGAAAGTTACTGGAGCGCGCAGCCGCGCGTCTCTCACAAGGAACGTCTTTGCAGTGATTGACAAGCCAGAGGGCCAATCGTTTACGCGATGATCGCATAAACGATTGGCTGATGTTTTTAAGGCCCTACCTCGTGCACAGATGATGTATATTAATAATATTCCTTTCAGTGCACCTAATAAATAGTATTTTATCAGTTAGTAAAGACAGTTTCAAGTAATATTGCAAAAATGTATAAAACAAAACATCCTCTTTAGCACCTTTAAATAGTTCACTCATTCATTCACACTGCAAAAATGAGTATTTTTCATCCTATTTCAAGTACAAATATCTAAAAATTCTTAAATCAAGATGGATTTTCTATGTAAGAAAATGATATAAGATATTTAGTCTTGTTTCCTGGGGGATCTAAATTAAGTGCATTTTACTTAAGTAAAATTATCAATATCTGCCAGTGTGGTAATAAAAATAATCTTAATGCAAATGGAAAGTGTCGGAGTGTCTACCCAGGTGAAAAAACAGTGCAGTACAGCTTTCCTGTAGCTCAGTGGTTAGAGCATGGCACTAGCAATGCCAAGGTCATGGGTTCGATCCCAGGGATTGCACATACTCAGATACAAATGTATAGTATAATGCAATGTAAGTCGCTTTGGATAAAAGCGTCTGCCAAATGCATAAATGTAAAATATACTTTATTTTAGTACACTTCCATAATAAGTGCTCTATTTCAGTGCACTTATTTTGTACTTAATACAGTAAAAGCTCTTCTTTAGTACTTCTTAAGATCATCTTAAGAACATCTAAGTGTACTCAACTGTGCTATTTTGAGACATCATGAATTTGAACTAAAATGTGCTTTTAATATACTATCTCTGTATTAATTTTTTTTATTTAGTTACCACTTGAACCCATCTTTCATACACCTTTAAATTACACTTATGATGTATTTCAAATATAAGATTAATATATAATGAATATATACAAAATGTATTATATTTATTATTTATTGCCTACAACATTATGAATACATTTTGTATATATTTATCATATATTATTCTTATATTTTAAATAATTCATAAGTGTATTTCCTATGTCTGATGAGTACATTTAAAGGTGTATGAAAGATGGGTTCAAGTGATAACTAAATCTTTTTTTAAATACAGAGATAGTATATTAAAAGCACATTTTAGTTCAAATTCATAGTGTCTCAAAATAGCTCAGTTGAGTACACTTAGATGTTCTTAAGATTATATTAAGAAGTACTAAAGTACAGCTTTTAGTATATTAAGTACAAAATAAGTGCACGAAAAAAGAGCACTTTAAGTACATTATGGAAGTGTACTGAATACTAAAATAAAGTGTATTTTACTGCACTTTTTTCACCTGGGGGAAAATGTACTTATAACTAGTACATTAGTAATATATTTGTAAGAAAATCAATGTCATTTAAATTTAGGATTACTATATAAACGTCTACAAAGATTGAACTAATTTTAAAGCATTGAAAGCACACTTTTAACAAATACACTAATAAAACTCCTCTGTATATTTTTATTTCATTGCACTAAAAATCTATTTAAGTAGTGGTATTTAGTATACTTTTCTAAGTGCAGTGAAGTACTACTGAAGTACAGATATACATTGAATTAGTGTATTTATAGTGTATAACTTTGACACTTTTATTTAGCAACAAAATAAATAATGTACTACAAATGTACTTGCTTGTACTGAGTATTTTTTAATGCACTCAAGTATACTTTTTCTTCACCTGGGTATTACTAAGTGCAAATTTACAGTAGCTCCGCCCACCAGTGTCACACCAGGTTAAAATGACTCACGTTCTAGTGGCTGCAGTGGTGTAGGCAATAGTGTGTTGGGTGTGGAGAATTAACTTGTGATGTGATTGACTGGGTTCGAATCCGCCTTTTGCAGAGTTCGCTATTTTCCCTTTTCCCATCACATATCACATCAGAAAGGCATTTATTTTCAATAAAAATGAAGAAAATTTTCTAAAAGTGGAAGTAAATTGCCTAACGAGTGTTTAATAGTAATAATAAAATAATTTACACTCTTATTATTGCATCCTGCATTATTTTATTCTTCTTCTTTTTTTGCATGTGGGATACCATGAAAATGAATATTAGTTCAATAACTTACCATTCTACCAGTTTTCACCTTTGATATTATAACAGTGATAAGAATTAAACTTGCATTGACTCAAAAGCATCCAGATGTCCTTTTGTCACATGCTGTTGCCATGGTGAATCGTGATATCTGAGCTCCATTGATGATGGCTTTTCATAGTCGTGGTGCACGCGCTTAACTCCGAGTCAACCTACTCAGAGTCGATTGAACTAACTCAATTCAGCTGTTCTGAAACTGAAAACTCAGAGTTTCCCATCTCAGAGTGTCAACTCAGAGTTCAAGTTTCAACTCAGAGTTGGTTGAACCTCCTTATTGAAACGGGCCCCAGGACTACAGAGCATGACAACATGAGGATTGTTTTGAACATATATTGTTTATGATTGTGCATTGCATTGCATACACTCTAAAAAATGCGGGGTTAAAAACAACCCAAGTTGGGCTGAAAATGGACAAACCCAGCAATTGGATTGTTTTACCCAGCGGTTGTGTTAATTTAGCCCAAGCAGTTGGGTTGTATTAACTCAGCAAATGGGTTGTTTTAACCCAGTGTTGTTTTAACCCAGCGGTTGGGTTATTTTAGCCCAGTGAATAAGTTGTTTTAACCCAGCGATTGGGTTGTTTCAGCCCAGCGGTTGGGTTATTTTTAGCCCAGTGAATAAGTTGTTTTAACCCAGCGATTGGGTTGTTTTAGCCCAGCGGTTGGGTTGTCTTAGCCCAGTGAATAAGTTGTTTTAACCCAGCGGTTGGTTTGTTTTAGCCCAGTGGTTGGGTTGTTTTAGCCCAGTGAATAAGTTGTTTTAACCCAGCGGTTGGGTTGTTTTAGCCAAGTGGTTGGGTTGTTTTAGCCCAGTGAATAAGTTGTTTTAACCTAGCGATTGGGTTGTTTTAGCCCAGCGGTTGGGTTGTCTTAGCCCAGTGAATAAGTTGTTTTAACCCAGCGGTTGGGTTGTTTTAGCCCAGTGGTTGGGTTGTTTTAGCCCAGTGAATAAGTTGTTTTAACCCAGCGATTGGGTTGTTTTAGCCCAGCGGTTGGGTTGTCTTAGCCCAGCGGTTGGGTTGTTTTTAGCCCAGTGAATAAGTTGTTTTAACCCAGCGGTTGGGTTGTTTTAACCCCAGCAGTTGGGTTGTTTTAGCCCAGCGGTTGGGTTATTTTTAGCCCAGCGAATAAGTTGTTTTAACCCAGCGATTGGGTTGTTTTAACCCAGCGGTTGAGTTGTTTTAACCCAGCAGTTGGGTTGTTTTAGCCCAGCGGTTGGGTTATTTTTAGCCCAGTGAATAAGTTGTTTTAACCCAGCGATTGGGTTGTTTTAGCCCAGCGGTTGGGTTGTTTTAGCCCAGTGAATAAGTTGTTTTAACCCAGCGATTGTGTTGTTTTAGCCCAGCGGTTGGGTTGTTTTAGCCCAGTGAATAAGTTGCTTTAACCCAGTGATTGTGTTGTTTTAGCCCAGCGGTTGGGTTGTTTTAGCCCAGTGAATAAGTTGCTTTAACCCAGCGATTGTGTTGTTTTAGCCCAGCGGTTGGGTTGTTTTAGCCCAGTGAATAAGTTGTTTTAACCCAGCGATTGGGTTGTTTTAGCCCAGTGGTTGGGTTAAATGTTTTCCCAACCTGCTGGGTAGTTTTATTTAACTCAACTATTGATTAAAAATTACTGCATTGCTTAAAATGAACCCAAAGTATGTTGGAAATTAACATTTATTAACATGTTTAATAAACATTTATTAATAAGTTTAATGAATAATAATTAAACAATAAACATTTATTAAATTGCTTATTAATAAATGTTCACCTTTTGATTATTATTGTTGCCTCTAGTAATTATGTGTCTGATTTTTATTTAATCACAACTTATTTTGAGTTCATTTTAAGCCAGCCATACAGTAACTTTTAAACAATAGTTGGGTTAAATAAAACTGCCCAGCACGTTGGGTAAACATTTAACCCAACCACTGTGTCAAAACAGCCCAGTCCATTTTCAACCTGACTTGGTTGTTTTTAATCCAGCATTTTTTTTAGAGTGTACAGTAATTCATTCTTGCATATTGGCACACAATAATGCATGCTGTACACAACAGTTTCCACCATCTCAGTCATGTGGCAATATTCTATTCTATTCTATTCTATTCTATTCTATTCTATTCTATTCTATTCTATTCTATTCTATTCTATTCTATTCTATTCCAGGGGTCTTCAAAAGGGGGTCTACCGATCGTTTGATCTTAAACTATTTTTATGGCATTTCAAAAAAATGAAAATATTAGGATTACTAAACTAATATTGAGCTAAAAGTTTCCTTGTCCCTCTCATTTTAATATTTATTACTTAATATTATACTTATTTTATATGTATATGACTGCATCAATTATGCAAATATGGCCTTGCGATGCAAAAATAAAGCATGTAAATATGAGCTTGTCATGTCTGGTTACTGTTCTTTAAACACACAGAAGAGTTCAGCCGATCATTAACTGTGAGCAAACACATCTGAAGAATAGAGCTCAAAGATTATCTGTCTCATTAATGTCAGGTTTAGTTGATGCAGTATCATGTAGGTTACCTGACCTAACCCAACCAATGCTGACATATGTTTGTAGCTGGAGCTCTGGGCTATTTTTACGCTGGCTTTGGTCTTTAATCGCAGATTGGCAGTCTGACATCAAATGCCTCCATGCAGCAGTCAACTCACTCAGTTCTTCTGATCCACAGCAGATATTGAAGAACTTATCATTACGTGCAGCATACATTACATCTGCACTGCAAAAATGATTATCTTACTCAGTGTTTTTGTCTTGTTTTCCAGTACAAATATCTAAGCATTCTAAAATCAAGATACATTTAGTTGAGACGCAAAATGAAATAAGAAAAATTTCAGAAAAATGAATCAAAATTAAGTGAGTTTTGCCTAAAAAAATTAAATAAAATAGATTTTCCTTTTAATTAAGTTTATTTCTCTCATCCTATTGCCAGATTTTATTTTTTGTTTTATGCATTTAATGTTGATAGTTTTTCAGGAAAAAAGTTTATTTGCTTCTCAAATAAATATATCTTGATTTAAGAATGCATCGATATTTATAGTGGACCAAAATACTAAGAAAACTTTTGTTTGTGTGTGTGTGTGTGTGTGTGTTGACGTGCATATATGAAATTAATTTATTTAGGCACAATTTATGTGTACCTACTGTACAAAATTGAATAAATAAATAAATAAATAGGGTTCTGTATACACTCTAAAAATGCGGGGTTAAAAACAACCTAAGTTGGTTTGAAAATGGACAAATCCAGAGATTGGATTGTTTTACCCAGCGGTTGTGTTAATTTAGCCCAAGCAGTTGGGTTGTATTAACTCAGCAAATGGGATGTTTTAACCCAGCGAAAGAGTTGTTTTAACCCAGCGGTTGGGTTGTTTTAGCCCAGCGGTTGGGTTATTTTTAGCCCAGTGAATAAGTTGTTTTAACCCAGCGATTGGGTTGTTTTAGCCCAGCGGTTGGGTTATTTTTAGCCCGGTGAATAAGCTGTTTTAACCAAGCAGTTGGGTTGTTTTAGCCCAGCGGTTGGGTTATTTTTAGCCCAGTGAATAAGTTATTTTAATCCAGCGATTGGGTTGTTTTGGCCCAGCGGTTGGGTTGTTTTAGCCCAGTTAATAAGTTGTTTTAACCCAGCGATTGTGTTGTTTTAGCCCAGTGGTTGGGTTGTTTTAGCCCAGTGAATAAGTAAAAGTGAAAGTGAAGTGACATGTGGCCAAGTATGGTGACCCATACTCGGAATTTGTGCTCTGCATTTAACCCATCCAAGTGCACACACACAGCAGTGAACACACACACCGTGAACACACACCCGGAGCAGTGGGCAGCCATTGCTGCGGCGCCCGGGGAGCAGTTGAGGGTACGGTGCCTTGCTCAAGGGTCTCACCTCAGTCGTGGTATTGAAGGTGGGGAGAGCGCTGGACATTCACTCCCCTCACCGACAATCCCTGCCGGACCTGAGACTCGAACCCATGACCTTTGGGTTACAAGTCCGACTCTCTATCCATTAGGCCACGACTGCCCCGTAAATAAGTTGTTTTAACCCAGCGATTGGGTTGCTTTAACCCAGCGAAAGAGTTGTTTTTACCCAGCAATTGGGTTGTTTTAGCCCAGCGGTTGGGTTATTTTTAGCCCAGTGAATAAGTTGTTTTAACCCAGCGATTGGGTTGTTTTAACCCAGCGAAAGAGTTGTTTTAACCCAGCAGTTGAGTTGTTTTAACCCAGCAATTGGGTTGTTTTAGCCCAGCGGTTGGTTTATTTTTAGCCCAGTGAATAAGTTGTTTTAACCCAGCGATTGGGTTGTTTTAACCCAGCGAAAGAGTTGTTTTAACCCAGCAGTTGAGTTGTTTTAACCCAGCAATTGGGTTGTTTTAGCCCAGCAGTTGGGTTATTTTTAGCCCAGTGAATAAGTTGTTTTAACCCAGCGGTTGGGTTGTTTTAGCCCAGTGAATAAGTTGTTTTAACCCAGTGGTTGGGTTAAATGTTTGCCCAATGTGCTGGTCAGTTTTATTTAACTCAACTATTGTTAAAAAATGACTATATGTCTGGCTTAAAATGAACCCAAAATAGGTTGGAAATTAAAAATCAGACACAATATTACTAGAGGCAACAATAATAATCAAAAGGTAAACATTAATTAATAAGCAATTTAATAAATGTTTATTATTTAATTATTATTTATTATTATGTTCATTTATTAAACGTATTAATAAATGTTAATTTCCAACCTTGGGTTCATTTTAAGCAAGTAATACAGTCATTTTTAAACAATAGTTGAGTTAAATAAAACTACCCAGCAGGTTAGGCAAACATTTAACCCAACTGCTGGGTTTGTCCATATTTAACCCAACTTGGGTTATTTTTAACCCAGCATTTTTTAGAGTGTAGAACTCTAGTGCTCTTGACTCAGCGTAATACTTTCATGTTGAATGAGTTTTCTAATTATAAAGCATGTTTACGAGCTGTTTAATTCATAACATTTAATTCAGATAAAATGAATTATAACAAAAGTAATTAATTGAAAGTAAATCCATAAAATGATCCCATGATGAGTTTCTGTTTGAAACACCTGACAGAACACTTTAAGATTCTATCTTCTAAGAGTGTAATAAACATAATTTCATTCAAGTGTCTCATAACCTGTGTCATTGATGTAGTAAAGAGTGCTGGCTGCTGATTGGCTCAGCAGAGTCCCGCCCCCAACTACTTCAGCATTTCTGGGCTTGTTATCAGTCATATGACTTCTCACCTCTTTTTTCATACATAGTCGTGATGATGAAACATACACTTTACTGGGTCAAGGCAGTTTAGTCTTTCAGTGTCCTTAAAGACGAGGTCAAAAAACACTTTCTTATTCTGTCTGTCTTAAAGGGATAGTTCACCCAAAAATGAGTTTCCTTCTTCCGTTGAAGATATTTTGAAGAATGTTGACATTGACTTACAATCCTACTATAGAAGTCAATAACTGTTTGATTACCAACATTCTTCAAAATACATTCTTTTGCGTTCAACAGAAGAAATAATACAGGTTTGGAACAGCAAGTGTGAGTAAATGATGACAGGATTTTCATTTTTGGGTGAACTATCCCTTTAAACTAAAGCAAACCGTCATATCACCTGCACCTCTAACAGCTCAAACACAATCATTATTTTTGGCATTAGGCCTATTCTAGAAAACACTTCCTTTTTAATCAGTTTAAACAATGAAAAAGTACCTGAATGTTCTGTCTGATGAGCTCAGGTTTCTTCATTTGATATCTGCCCTTTTGCTTTACGTTATCATATTACTATCCAGTCAGATGATCATTTCTAAAGAAACATGATTTACTGGCCTTGGTTTTTTATGACCAAATTAAACTGGAAAGGGAATCAGTGTAAATCACTTCTGTGATCCGCACAAAAAAACAATGTCAAAAAGATGTCAATATTTCAATATTTTCAGATTTCTAGAGTTTCTAGAAGCTTCACAGAGGGAATCATGTAATGATTCAATGACGCCCTCTAGTGTACATATCAAGGTACTTCACAATCCCAGAATAAATTTCCATTTATTTACCAATATGTAAATCATATCTGAGTTTATATTACTTGTATGCAACCCACATTTTCCACTACGCTCATATATGTCATACGGTGCCCCTAAAGGGACATGACAGAAAAAAATACGAGATGGGAGAAAACAACATTGCATTTCATGAAACTGCAGAAAGGCAAACACTTATTTTAGACAAGCATCACTGAGATAAAACACTGTATACTAATATGGTAATTCAGTAGCCTACTATGATATATAAGTGCTATTTTCAGCAGTATAGCAGTATAGTTCGCCCAAAAATGACATTTCTGTCATTAATTACTCAGCCTCATGTCGTTCCACACCCGTAAAACCTTCATTCATCTTCGGAACACAAATTAAGATGAAATCCAAGATTTTTTTTTTATCCTCAATAGAAAGCAATGAAAAGAACACATTCAAAGTCCAGAAAAATATCTAGTAAAAAACTTGACTGCAGTGGTTCAACCTTAATGTTATGACGCGACGGGAATACTTTTTGTGCGCAAAAACAAAACAAAATAACGACTTTCTTCAACAAATTCATCTCTCCCCTGTCATTCTCCTATGCTATTTTCGTTGCAGCGCTTCCGGGTTCTACGTCAGAACGGCGACTCGCTATTGGGCGACGCCTGTTCACATGAGCATGCGTCGGCCAATAATGAGTTGGACGTAAACACGGAAGCGCTGAACTGCGTTGTCAACTGCGTACGATTCTGACAGGGGAGAGACGAATTTGTTGAATAAAGTCGTTATTTTTGTTTTGTTTTTGCGCACAAAAAGTATTCTCGTCACTTCATAACATTAAGGTTGAACCACTGTAGTCACATGGGCTATTTTAATGATGTTTTCACTACATTTCCGGACCTTAAATGTGGCAATTTCATTGCTGAGGATAAAAAAAACAACAACTTGGATTTCATCAAAAATATCTTAATTTGTGTTCTGAAGATGAACAAAGGTCTTACAGGTGTGGAACAACATGAGGGAGAGTAATAAATGACAGAAATTTCGTTTTTTGGTGAACTAACCCTTTAAGGGGAAGTTGAACATTACTGTGAGCTACAAGTGTTACAGTTTGTTTGCGCTAGCAGATAAAATACATCAAACTATTTACTTCCGTTAAAGGATTAGTTCACTTTCAAATTAACATTTCCTGATAATTTACTCACCCCCATGTCATCCAAGATGTCTTTCTTTCTTCAGTCAAAAAGAAATGAAGGTTTTTGATGAAAACATTCCAGGATTTTTCTCCTTAAAGTGGACTTCAATGGACTCCAAACGGTTGAAGGTCAAAATTACAGTTTCAGTGCAGCTTCAAAGGGCTTTAAACAATCCCAGACGAGGAATAAGGGTCTTATCTAGAGAAACCATCGTTCATTTTCAAAAAAAAAATTTTTTTTTTATACATTTTAACCATAAATGCTCATCTTGAACTAGCTATCTTCTTCCTCTTCTTCTGTTTTTGAATTCCAGCAGTGTAGATGCTTCTAAGTGTGTTACTGCCCTCCACAGGTCAAAGTTTAAACTAAATTGTCATATACAATATGCTAGTGCAAGTATATAACAATTTGTTCAAACTTTGACCTGTGGAGGGCAGTAATACACTTAGCAGTGCCTACGCTGCTGGAATTCTAATAGAGAAGAAGAAGAAGAGAGCTAGTTCAAGATGAGCATTTATGGTTAAAATGTATAAAATGTAAAAAAAAAAAAATTTTTTTTTAGAAAATGAGCGATGGTTTCTCTAGATAAGACTCTTATTCCTCGTCTGGGATTGTTTAAAGCTCTTTGAAGCTGCACTGAAACTCACATTTTGACCTTCAACCGTTTGGAGGCCATTGAAGTCCACTATATGGAGAAAAATCCTGGAATGTTTTCATCAAAAACCTTCATTTCTTTTCAACTGAAGAGAGAAAGACATGAACATCTTGGATGACATGGGGGTGAGTAAATTATCAGGAAATTTTAATTTGAAAGTGAACTAATTCTTTAAGCAATGTGAGAGGGTGTGTGTGCGAACGCGCTTTTGGCTGGATGAGACTGAAGGGGTGTTGAACCTGAGCTCCAGTCACCAGCGCACATAAAACAGCAGGTCAATGCACACGAGAGCTCTTCTGACCGCCTAACCCCACCGAGAACTTCAACATGGTAAGCAAGCAAACATTTAGACCATATTTTCATTCATGTTAAAGGTTCTTCATGGAATCCTCGATGCCAATAAAAATCTTAAACTTTAAAAGTGCAAATTGTCTTGTCATAAAGTCCTCTAAAGTTAATTTTCTGACTGTCTTTGTAAAGTTAAGATACAGGCAGTGGGAGGACAAAAGACGTCTTTCAGTCTGGAGAAAGTTCTATTTCAGAATGTTTGTATAATTTAATGTATGAAAGTATAATTGTCTGAGAAATCGTTTAGAAATATTAAATGATCTCTGTTCTCTCTTTAGACTTCATACACTGACAAAGGAGAGAAGGTAACATGACGGTTGATTTTAAACTATAACAAAACTATGTAATAGCTTATTTTGGTAAATATATTATATTTCATGGTTTTTTTTCTGTTGCAGCCAGAGAAAGGGAAATTTTTAAAGTTTCACCATGTGAAGTTCTGGGTGGGAAACGCCAAACAGGTGAGTCGAATCTATTATCATAGTTATAAAACTAAAACCATATATCATTATAGTGTTAAAATCATATACAGTTATAAAACTAAAATCATACATACATTTACTTCATCTTGATTTACTAAAATAACTACAACTAAAACTGAAAGCAGTAATGACTGTATTTTAATGGTTTACAGTGATTTGAAATTAAAACATGATCATTTTGCACATTCTCTTAATAAAATAAGATAGTTTTGTGTCGGATGTCTTAGTAAAGATGCTTTGAGGCTCGGTTAAAGGTTTGAATGAAAGCATTTCATAATATGAATATACATGTGTTGGCACAATTTGATTGTAACAAAGTAGCTTTCACTTGTTTTAAAGTAGCATTAAATTCAACTAAAGTATAATATTGTATATACTTTAATATTTGTTGTATGGAGAGCATCGAGGATCAGAGAAACATCCAAACATACTGAAACAAGTCCAAACGCAGATGACGAACTCTTCTCTGAAGATGTAATCAATAATGTGATCTGTGATGCAATAGTTCATCTCGTCTGATCTGTGAAATAGGTTTACATATTAACACAGTTGACCAATAGTTTGTGCTCATTTTGTGCCACTTATAGTATATTTTGACTTTTTACATTCTTAGAAAAGGTTCTATATAGAACCTTATAGGGTTCCATCTGGTGCTTCATATTTAGAACCTTTTAGAGGTTCCATAATGGGATCATTTTATAGATTCAGTTTTAATTATTATTACATTTATTATTAAATTATTATTTTTTTATAAAATGTTATGACTTAAATAGCTCATAAACATACTTTATCACTAGCAGTGTCGGGGAAAGTAAAGAATTGTATTACTTTACTTTCCTTTTTCCTCTTTCCTCCCCATTACTTTACTTTACTTTCCTTTCAGTTTATTTATATAGGAACAAATAGGCCTACAAAAGAATAAATAAGATTGATATGTGTCAAGTTATACCCTTACAAGGGGTTTTTAAACACTTAGAGAGAATTTGTCCTTTTTCTCGTTCATCTAGGCCGCGGTGTTCTACTGCGATAAGTTCGGCTTCGAGCCGTTGGCGTATAAGGGTCTGGAGACGGGCAGCAGGGAGGTGGTGTCCCATGCCATCAGACAGGACAAGGTGTGTGTGTTGAGGATGAATACACACATGACATCAGCACACACAACACAGCATCTGAACGACACACACTTCATACAACAATTCATTTCATCTCCTGAAATGACCAGAAATAAAAGACCTTCTTTAAATCTCTGGATTTTAGTTTAACGATGTTTTATGTTTAATAAATTGTATTTTTAGGGTGTTTTATGGTACTAAATTATATTTATGCAGTAGTTATAATCCATTTATTCACTTTTTGTGCATAGACCTGAACTTAAACTGTGGTAAATCTTGAATGCTTTGGAGCACAGACTTCAGTTTGGTCTCTTTTTAAAGAAGACACTTGGCAGATTATTGTGGAAGTGAAAAAAAAGACTTTAAAAAAAAAAAGTTATAGAAGTTGATGCACAAAAATACTATTTTAAATTTGTATATGAAATATATTTATTTGCCAAAACATGTTTTACTCAAAAACGGCAAAACAATCTTAGAAATTTGCGTTCCAAATTTGAGGTTGATATCTCAAAATATTAGCTTTCAGTAAAATTTTGTTTGGTTGCAGTACCAAACGCTTCCACTAGATGAAATTAGCTGCACATTCATTTCCCATGTGGTCATATTTGATGGCGAGGAGAACAAGCGTGACTATTTTTTTCAGGACCATTTAACCTTTTCGAATCATGTCCATGATTTTTTTGTGTGTGTTCATATAGCAAGTGCCTTCACCACGTTTCGTACCATTCCGATGAAGTAAACGTTCTAAAAATCCAAAATCCACATTCATTTCAAAAGCATTTGTTCTTTTCACAGATAATATTCGTCTTCGAGTCTGCTCTGAACCCTGGAAATGAGGGTATGAACCATTTCATTTATTTTTAAACATTCTAGTGTGAAGTAAATCTTTCCAGGCCATGTATAAATTATGAAAAAAACTTAACGCATTATATTTTTCATTAAGAAAATGAGGATTACAAACCATTAATTTTGTTTTTCATTATGATTTTGATTTTTATAATTTCCATGACAATTAATAATAAGGTTTTTTGTTTTTTTGAGAATTTGAGGGTTAAAATGGGATTAACTGTCATGAAAAGAATATCACAATGAATATATATATATATATTTAACAAATTTATGTAGAGAAAATCAAGATAAGACCAAAAGTGCTCACCAGCCTCTTCCTCCACAGAAATGGGGGAGCATCTTATGAAGCATGGAGATGGAGTGAAAGACGTCGCATTTCAAGTGGAGGACTGTGACTTTTTAGTCAAGGTAAATCAGCTGTTTTATCCAGTTGGTCAGTGGCTGTGTTCAGAATATAATACATAGTATGTTGACAGTGTTTCAGACAGTAGTTTGCTACATTATTGACATTTAGTGAGGGTGTCCAGTTATCATCTCAAAATAATCGTTTATTTTGCATGTTTTATCCTTTTTTTGTGTGTGCAAAAAATCCTTTTTCAGTCAGATCAAATAATCAGTCAAGTGTGCTTATCAATGTTTTCGTACTACCATGTGACTCTTACTATTCCTGCAGTGACAAAACTGTGAGTTCATCAGACCTATGGCTAATACTTACTCATGTTTGTGCTTTTGTTTTCCCTTCAAAATGATGTCACTTCTGGATGATGTCATTAAGGATCTGCCTTTCCTAAGCTAAAAGGATTTTACAAAAGACTAAAATGATTGAAAGTGATATTGAAAAACCAGGAAAAAACTATAAACTCATTATCAATTAATACAATATTCTCAAAAAAAGACAAATGAACAAAGTAATATCAACTGACTTTTGAAATGTCTGTTTTGATCAGACTGTCAAAAGTTAAGACATTAACCTAAAGTTAAGTCATGAAAATTAAATTAACTCCTTTTTTGCCTAAAACACCTAAAAAAGGCATACCTAAAGTAAATTGCATGCTGTTCTTGAACCAGTATGTGCATGGTTCTGGTCTATTTTTAAAGGTATGTGTACCGGGCGGTTCAGTGGAATGCTAACAGGTTAAAAAATGCAACATTTATTTCCAAAATGATAACTGGACGACACTCATAATGCAGTAGTATGCATTACGCAAGGATACATTTTTTAAACAAGTTGCATAATGCATACT
Organism: Anabarilius grahami; assembly: GCA_003731715.1. Lineage (NCBI taxonomy): Eukaryota > Metazoa > Chordata > Actinopteri > Cypriniformes > Xenocyprididae > Anabarilius > Anabarilius grahami. The sequence goes on along the minus strand of RJVU01007700.1, from coordinate 2,999,378 downwards.
ATTGCACTTAAGTAGGCATTATTTCCATGACAATTAATCAAAATTTAAGGTTAACAGGTTTTTTGCATTACAATAATGAGAATTTGAGGGGTAAAATGGGGTTAAATGTGAAAAAATATCACAATGGGTTTAANATCGTACCGATCCCAAACTTTTGAACGGTAGTGTATATATATAATTTGAGGGTTAAAATGGGGTTAAATGTGAAAAAATATCACAATGCAAAAAAAAATAAAAAATCTCCAAAATTTCCATGAAATACAATAAAAACAAAAGTATCCTTGCATGATCACACTTATTAATAAAATTTTAAGGTTAACAGGAGAAGGTTTTTTTGTATGACAATAATGAGAATTTGAGGGATAAAATGGGGTTTAATGTTAAAAAAAATATATATAATGGTTTAACTGTCATGAAAAGTATATCACAATGCATACAGGTATATATATATATATATATACACTACCGTTCAAAAGTTTGGGATCGGTACAAATTTTAATGTTTTTAAAAGAAGTTTCGTCTGCTAACCAAGACTGCATTTATTTAATTAAAAATACAGTAAAAACAGTAATATTGTGAAATATTGTTACAATTTAAAATATCTTTTCTATTTGAAAATATTTTAAAATATAATTTATTCTTGTGTTGGCAAAGCTGAATTTTCAGCATCGTTACTCCAGTCTTCAGTGTCACATGATCCTTCAGAAATCATTCTAATATGATGATTTGCTGCTCAAGAAACATTTAATGTGTACAATTGTACAAAATATTTGAGTACAATATTTTTTTTCAGGATTCTTTGATGAATAGAAAGTTCAAAAGAACAGTGTTTATCTGAAATCTAATCTTTTGTAACATTATAAATGTCTTTACTGCCACTTTTGATTGATTTAATGCATCCTTGCTGAATAAAAGTATTCATTTCTTTAATTTATTTAAAAAAAAATTAAAATAAAAATTCCTACTGACCCCAAACTTTTGAACGGTAGTGTATAATGCTACAGAAGCTTTGTATTTCAGATAAATGCTGTTCTTTTGAACTTTCTATTCATCAAGGAATCCTGAAAAAAAAAGTACACAACTGTTTTCAACATTGAAAATAATCATAAATGTTTATTGAGCAGCAAATCAGCATATTAGAATGATTTCTGAAGGATCATGTGACACTGAAGACTGGAGTAACGGTGCTGAAAATTCAGCTTTGATCACAGGAATAAATTACTTTGTAAAATATATTCAAATAGAAAACAGTTATTTTAAATTGTAATAATATTTCAAAAATATTCCTGCTTTTACTGAGTTTTTTATTAAATAAATGCAGTCTTGGTTAGCAGACGAAACTTCTTTTAAAAACATTAAAAATCGTACCGATCCCAAACTTTTGAACGGTAGTGTATATATATAATTTGAGGGTTAAAATGGGGTTAAATGTGAAAAAATATCACAATGCAAAAAAAATAAAAAAATCTAAAAAACATTGAATAAGATAAAAACTAAAGTATCCTTGCGTAATGCACACGTCACTTATTAATCAATTTGAAGAGTAACAGGATGAGGTTTTTTGCATTATAATAATGAGAATTTGAGGGTTAAAATGGGGTTAAATGTGAAAAAATATGCAAAACATTCTCAAAAAGAATAAGATAAAAACAAAAGTATCTCTGCATAAAGCAAGTATACAGTATATTCAGTTAACAGTAAGTTAGTATTCCATTCTGAACACAACCATCACCTAAAAAATAACTGCATGGAGTGAACTGAATTACCTTGAAGGGGACTTAATTGGAATAAATGTGTGTTTGTGTTCCCAGAAAGCCAAAGAGAGAGGAGCGGTGATCGTCAGAGAGCCGTGGGTGGAGCAGGATTCAGGCGGCAAAGTCAAATACGCCGTAATTCAGACTGTAAGTCAGAGAGAAAGCCAACATGCTTTTACAGACATACACTTAATTAAAAGCTTGAGCTTGGAGCACACTTATGATATACCTGAGGTTGTGTTTTGCAGTACGGAGACACGACACACACGTTTGTTGAGTACATGGGAGCGTATAAAGGTTTGTTTCTGCCAGGATACCAGGAGCCGCTGTTCAGAGACCCTCTGTTACCAAAACTGTGAGTGATTTTACTGTGAATCCACCATTCTCAGAGCTTCAGCTAATGTTCTGAACAAACATTCTTCCAGTGACGCTAATACAAAGTTCATTCAAAGTTATCTGGTCTTTTATAATGTTCTCAAAACGTCTCAAAAACATTGTGCATACAGCGTTTTTTAGTGAATGTTTCAGTTGGATGTTTCAGAGAACGTTCAAAAGTAACATTCTTGTGATGTTTGCAAAATGGAATGTTTGCATAACGTTTTGAACGTTCAAAGAACACTCAGAAACAATGTTTTTATAGCATGAGCGTACATGTATGTTCAAGTACAAATATAGTCTGAAGCCAGAAACATACTGCATGACACATGTTCAGTTGCAGGCCTTCAAAAACGTGAAACTTCTCACAAATCTCCTCGTGGTTTTCTCTCTCTGGCAACAGGCCATCGGGACATTTAAGCTTCATCGATCACATTGTGGGAAACCAGCCAGATGATAAAATGGTGCCAGTATCGGATTGGTGAGGGTCACACACCCAACAAACAGATCAATAAGACAAATTCGTGGAAATGTCATTGGCAAAATAACACGCTCTTTTTCTGCAGGTATCAGAAGTGTCTGCTGTTCCACCGGTTCTGGTCCATCGATGATAAACAGATCCACACCGAGTACAGCGCTCTCCGATCCATCGTAGTTACGAATTATGAGGAAACCATCAAGATGCCCATTAATGAACCAGCAATCGGGAAAAAGAAATCACAAATCCAGGTTCTTCCAGCAGATCCCTAGAAATCATCAAACTTCATGCATATATTTCAGTTTTTATTGATTTCAGTCAGGGATTCCAAATATTTCCACCTATTGGCGCCTATATCCGTCGGCATTCTTCTTCTTCCTCTCTGGGAGTCTATGGCAGCCCATAAAACCGCTTGTGGGAAAGTTATGAAATTTGGCACACTGATAGAGGACAGTCTCAACATTGCCTACAGCAAATTTGGTGTCTCTAGCGCCACCACTTGTCCAAAGTTTCACTCATGTTTACGCTAATAACTTGAACCCGTAAATAAAGATTCAATACGATTTGATTGCACCCTATGACGGCATTTTCCGTCATGAAACTTTTCCCGCCAAAAAGACTACTTTTTCAAACTCCTCCTAGAAGGTTGCTCCAATTGTCATGAAAATCAAATCAGATCATCTTCAGACTATGCTGGCAAAAGGTTATCAAAAGCTTTTTGATTAAAATAACCATTTTCGAATAACGCGCAAACAAATTTGAAGAAAAGCATGCCAAATTGGGCGTGAGGCTCTATCTCCGCAATGCTTTAGTGTATTCTGACCAAACTTGGTACATGTCATCACAAGCATGACCTGAGGCTACATGCTACGTTTTGGTACAGCGCCACCTACTGGTCCGGAGATAGCTAAATGGCTATTTTTGCTTATAACTTCCGAACGGTTTGGCCAAAAAATATAAAACTGGTCTTGTTAGATTCAGGGCAGCATGCCGAGTTGAATGATATCCATTTTTATCATATCGGCCATTTTGCATTTTGTAGCAAAATGCTGTATTTTTTAACGCATTAGCATATCATAACGAAACTCGGTATGGGTCATCAGCACGATGCCCTGAAGGAGGCTGAGAAATTTCGAGACAGCGCCACCTAGTGGTGAAATCAAATATTCATATGCTCATAACTTTTGATGCGGTTGACTTGTTTTCATGCGAGTCATCTCCTTAGATTCCAGAATCCTTGCTGAGTCCAAAGATATCTAACGTGCTAGGTTTTATCTAATGGTTTGTGCAATGTTGCGATTTAACGTTAAAACAATGTTCGCGAATATCTTCGAAACCGTCCAATCGAGACGAAACTGCCGTGGGAAATTCGGAAACATAGGTCGTTGGCTACACGTTAAAGCCCAAATGCCAAAATTTTTATAGTGAGTGACAAAAAAAATGCTATCAAAGTCGTGCATGGGTCATTTTTTATGTACGTCTATATCTCCTAAACGAAATGAGATATTTTCACTAAATTTGACACATTTATGGCCACACTCTGAAGACACATAAAAAGTTGCGGGATTGCGCCTGTTGGTGGCGCTATAACTGAACAAAAAATTTAATTGCCACTAACTACAATAAAGTATATGAAATCAAATATATTTTATTGATGATTTTAGTTCTTGCTTGCTTCTTTGTGCTTGGCCCCTTAATGGCTGCTTGCAGCTATATTTATTATTATTATTATTAGTTGTAATTCTAACTATAAACATATATTACTATATACAGATACATATTACTGTTGTAAATTACATAAATCCCGTAGCAGATCTAGGCAGGTGGAGTTGGTTGCCACACTACTGGTACACACTTCGCCTTTAACTAAAACATTCAACAATTTGAAATCTGTAGTAAGTGTCCATATTACTGCAATAATTCTCTTTTTTTCATTTGTAAAGGAGTATATTGACTACAACGGAGGACCCGGAGTGCAGCATATAGCCCTGAACACATCCAACATCATCCAAGCTGTACGGCTCCTCTCAATATGACTTAATTCCTGTTATTTTAGATTGAAATAAAGTAATATAGAAAGCATGAAACTCTTTTCTGATGAATCAGATCGTGAACCTTCGTGCTCGAGGGTTGGAGTTCCTGTCCGCCCCTGATAACTACTATGAAATCCTACGTCAGAATCTCAAGACGGCCAAGATCAAGGTGAAGGAGGACCTCAAAACGCTGCAGGTCAGAGAAACCAAGATTTATTTTGTTCAATAAATGGACGTATTTGAATGTTTCACATATTGTAATCTTTTGTTTTTTCATCCAATGCAGGAGTTAAAAATCTTAGTAGACTTTGATGATAAGGGTTACCTGCTACAGATCTTCACCAAACCCGTGCAGGACAGACCGACGCTCTTCCTGGAGGTCATCCAGAGGAACAACCACTCTGTGAGTCTGAGGTTAACATGCATTTACATTTAACAGATGCTTTTTTTAATTAATTAAAGGGCTAGTCCACCCAAAAATTCTGATATCATTTACTCACCCTCATGTCATTCCAAACCCATAAGACTTTTCGGACTGTTCATCTTCGGAACACAAATGAAGATATTTTTCTGTCCCTCCACAGAAAGTCTGTTCACGCGAAACTTTGATGCTTCAAAACGTTTATAAAAAGATTGTGTAATAAATCAATATCAATGGAGCGGCGAAATCCTGTCATTGCCACTGTAACGATGGACAAAACATGACAAATACTTGCAGCTCAGCGATTGAAAGCGGCTCATACGCACACCGTCATTCATCTTGAAATCATATGACTCGATTCGCCTCTTCTGATTGGTTCTTTGGTGGACTTAGAGGCTTTTGCTGACAAAGGGAAGTGGCGTCTAACGGTTTCTGCCAACGATCCGGTATTTCTGAATGGGCTGACGCTGGGATTTAGCAGATTTGGAGTGAAAGTATTTGATGAACGTATACTATGTGTGTAGTATCTCATTTTTGACAGAGGTGGCATTTAGCGGCTTTTGCATCTGAACTCTTCATATGTAGAATTCAGAAACTCTTGTAATTGGCGACACCGGTGGCTGTTAAGTGAACTGCAGCCAGTGACTTACTGCTCGTGAATCGGCATTGTGCACCGCTCGATATCGCTTTGATACGTCAGAGTTTTGGATGAATAGACTTTCAATGGAGGGACAGAAATCTTTCAGATTTCATCAAAAATATCTTCATTTGAGTTCTAAAGATGAACGAAAGTCTTACAGGTTTGGAACAACATGAGGGTGAGTAAATGATGGCAGAATTTTCATTTTTGGGTGAACTAACCCTTTAAAAAACACATATAAACAACAATAAACCACAACAAACAACATACAAATAAATATTGCAAATATCCACATGACATACAAACACCATATAGGAGCAACATACAAATGAGGAATAATATAAATGAAGAATATTTAGGCAACAACATGAGAGGTGGTAAAAATACAAAGTTTCAAAGATTTTCTAGAAGAGTACAGGCTACAACAGGGAGGGAAATAAAAAGAAATAGTGAAAGTATTGAAAATGTATTTGTATAAACGTATAAAAATGTTTTGATATATCAGCAGGATTAAGTGCTCATAACAAGTGCTTTTGGGAACAGGGAAAAGTTTTGTTGTCTGTATGGAGATACAGTAAACAGTACAGTATTGAGTTTGAGTCTGAGCTCTCACAACCTGTTTGAACAGGCCCATCGTTTTATTAGGGGCATTTTTAAAGCTTGTGAAGTGAAGGAAATGCCTAAAGATAAGACTTCTATCTAAACCTCATTAAAGGGCTTTACTGTCTTTGTGGGGCTTATAAAGTTTAAACAGAGCAAGAAAATTAACCCAATGACTCCAACAGTTAGAGTCAAAACACTGTGGTTTGTTGTTAATGGAGAGTGATGAGTTGGTAAAAAAATATTTTTTCTGTAAAAAAGTTTTACAAGAAAATACTATTTCAGTTTTTGTTTTAACATATACAGAACTTCATGTACAATTCAGTGTGTTACTTGCTGTTTCTTTGTAATTAGTGGATTGAGCACGTAGTGCTGAAACCCAATTGTAATTGTAAGGATTTTTAATTGTTTTTCTTCTGCCGTAAAACGAATCGTGCAGACCAAACCGAAAGGCCTAGAGACTTGAAACTTGGCCAGAAGGTAGGTCTCAGTTTGGGGAGAGACTGACAAGGTATGACCCTGATTGGCCAATAGGCGGCGCAACAGCGATCAAAAAAGCAAAACTGCTTATAACTTCTAGACCGTTTGTCATATACGGAGCCTCGGACATGACATGCAGGAAAAAAATAGTAGGCTAAATCGTGAGCACGATTTATTAATTCGTTCCCTCAATTTACTAAAACGTGCACACGATTTACTATTTCGTTCCCTCGATTTATAAATAATAAGCACGATTTAGTTAATCGAGGGAACGAATTAGTAAGTCGTGCGCACGATTTAATTTTTTTCTTGCATGTCATGTGCGGGGCTCCGTAGTCATAGACTCAAGTGCGATGAAGATGAACAAAACTTACATCTCCGATTTTATTTCCGCCATTTTGAATTTTGTCCAAAACCTTCTTTTGCGAACTAGTCCTAGGTTTCTTTGGCCGATCTGAACCAAACCAGTGCAGAAATGTTGTCTGGAGACTAAATATCAAAAGTTATCAAAAAAAGTTGAAATTTCGATTTATAGTCGCTAAGGGGCGCCAAAACACTTTAAGTGGGCGGAGCCACTTTTACTAAAATGGCTATAACTCTTGAACGGAATAAGACATTTTCACCAAAACATATGTATTTGCTCAATCTTTGGTCACAGTATAAAAAAATGTGGTGATTAGACACTTGATGGCGCTATAACATGAAAAAAACATGAAAACGGCTATAACTACGCAACCGTTAGTCCGATTGACTTGAAAATTGGCATGCAGAGTCTTGGTCCAAGGTGCCATGATTGTCTATGAGGACATTGGCGTATCTTGAAAAACATGGCCGCCATCGGGCAATGAAGTTTGAGCAGCGATCAGACAAGGTTAACAGAACTCACTGGACCTGTTCGACTCGTGGCCCCAGAGGTCTGTAAGAATTTTAAAAGAAAACAGCCACTAGGTGGCGCTAACGAGTTTTGTGCCTCAGTAATCACGTGGTGTTCAAATTATTTGTTAGATCTCCTCATGCTGAACAACTTTGCCTTAAGAACCAGTGCTGTCAATCAAATCGTTCATTAAATATTCACAATTATGTAAAAAATCTGCTTTTGCGAACTAGCCCTAGGTTTTTCACCCGATCAGAACCAATCCAGTGCAGTACAGTAATTCTCTGGACTCTGTAGATCAATAATTATCAAAAAAAGTTGAACTTTACCCTTTGTGTAGCTATAACAGGGTCATTTAGAAAATGGGCATGGCAAAATACACTCAAAAGCCTTTAAATCCTAAACGAAAACTCAAAACTTCACGAAAATAGGTGAGCACATGCCAAATTTTATGGAGATTGGACCATAGGTGGCACTATAACTGTTAAAATCTTTAAAAACCATATATTTCCTATGGTAAAGTACCTGTATTGGCTGTAAATGGTCTTTTTCATCTAAGAATGAGATTGTTACATGCTTGCAAAATGAAACATTATACAGTTTTGCATAACTGCTTAAAGACCTTAAAGTGCTTGAACCCCGATAATTGCTGCTCGCAGCTATATTTATTTGTGAAATTGACTAACAATTTCTGAGTGAAAACTGGTTCAATGTAGATGCTACACCAAATTTTATTTAATTTAATTACATATTTTATCTGAGTCTAATTCTCATTTTTTTCTGCATCATAAGAACGCAATTAAACCTGTGATTCTACCATGTCTTCTTATCCACAAGGGTTTTGGAGCTGGAAATTTCAAATCTCTGTTTGAGGCCATTGAGAAGGACCAGGACGCCAGAGGAAACCTGACGGTGCTCACACCGGAGAGCCATGGCATCCCGAAGGCGTTCACATAAACACACCTGCATGCTTTACTCACAAGCCCTTGTGCTGGAGTGAAATAATAATATGAGACCATCCATTAACACTGAACGTCCAGGGCAACAATAAATAATGTACCGTATAATGTATCTGCATCATTTCCTTAATCGTTCTTCAGCTACATCCACCACACTAAACATTCAGAGTCAAATGGGTTTGAGGAAACTTTGCAAAACATTTTTCTAAGAAATGTGAGGGTTGTTATAGTTAACTAAAACTAAAACCATAAAAAACATATTCATTACTTGAAATAAAATGAACGTTAACTGAATTAAAATATACAAAAATGTATATATATAAGAATTGTCATGAATTAATCGCTTTTTTTTGTTGTCTATGAAAGCCTGTCGACTGAAGGACTCAGGACGTTTTTGCCAGGGAAAATCAAAGGATGTGTCGTTTACACACGCTCCAGAGAGCCTCTCTTCTGTTCAGTGACACATGAAACGAATGCTTATACAATGTTCATGATAAAACCTGTTTTACTGAGCAGTAGATAATAATCCTGCATCTGAAATGGCACAGCTCTCCTCAAGTTTTGCGCAGATCACTAAAGCAATGAAATTGCTTTAATGAAATTAATAATCCTCAGGTTGAAGGAAATGCTTATTTCCGCCTGTACAGTAGAGGGCGCAGCTAAAACTTCCTAAAGGGGTGGTTGATTATGATTTCACTTTTTTAACTTTAATTAGCGTGTAATGTTGCTGTTTGAGCATAAACAACATCTGCAAAGTAATGACAGTCAAAGTTCAATGCAAAGGGAGATATTTTCTTTTACAGAAATCCCTTTTTAACGACTACAACAAATGGCTGGTAGGGACTACAACGAGCTACGCCAGACTGCTTCACAAACGAGGGTCAATTCAACGCTGGATTTGCACAAAAGATGAACATGACGGCACATGCTAGTGGATGAGTTGAATCAACTCCACAGCAACTACATAAATTTATCCACTAACCATTCAGAAACGTCCAGTTTCATTCTAAAAGTTGTAACTTCTTCCTGAGTCTCTCCATCAGTGTCGACTCCGGTTTGAACAATGTAAGGCTGAACACCGTTACTGACAATCCTCATTTTGGCTGCGTGAGATTCTCCAGCTTTGTTGTTGTTGAGCAACCGAAGCGTGAGCTGTTAATGCTCCGCCCTCTTCTGGAAAGGGGGCCGGGAGCAGCAGCTCATTTGCATTTAAAGGGACACACACAAAAACTGTGTTTTTGCTCACACCTAAATAGGGGCAAATTTGACGAGCTATAATAAATGATCTGTGGGGTATTTTGAGCTGAAACTTCACAGACACATTCTGGGGACACCAGAGACTTATATTACATTTTGTAAAAGGTAATATAAGTTGATTCAACTCATCCGTTATAGGTCCCCTTTAATTAAAGAAGAACAGGATACAGGAGAAAGAAGTTGAACACTCTTATTTCTAAATCTAATCTAAAGTAATTTTTGCTTATTAGTATGGTTGAATTGAATCACTGAAGGTCAGCAGCAAATACATTGGATAATAAATTGAGATTAAATACATAAAGTATATTTGTGTAATTTAATATTTTCGTAGACAGGAGAGCTGTCAGTCAATAAATATGAAAACAAAGTAACTTGTGTTACTTATTTGAAAAAGTAACTTAGAAATTTTGTTGTAAATTGAAAAAGCAGTGCGTTACTTTACTAGTTACTTGAAAAAAGTAATCTGATTATGTAACTCAAGTTACTTGTAACACCGCACACCACCACAAACACAAACCTCTACAGACTCAACTCAGACCTTTAGAAATGTGAAAATAATCTGCAGACAGGTCAGTTATTGTTCAAATATTGGTTTGGCTCAATTTCCAACAGCCCAACAAAATAGTTACTATTAACAATAAAATTCCTATTAAAATAAAACAAACACCACATTCTCTGTGTTTTTATTTAAAAATAATTTATTTGTATACAATCGGAATGATGCCAGGTTTATACATCTATGATGGCAGCTGTACGTTTCATAAAGAATATCATTCCAAAAAGTGAGAAAATAACATTTTAAAAATTTTCTCCGACCTGGACAAAAATGGATAAATATATTAGTAAATAAATATATTAGTGACATTACCATATTGAAATGTTCTATTATATATAAAATACAACACTTTATCTTATAACTGTTTTTTCTTTCTTTCTCTTTTTTTTTTACACAAAATATTGAACATATACTGGCATATCCCTTGATTTCTGAAGGGATTTAGCTCTGTTAAAAAAGGCAGTTTTAATAGATTCTCTGTGGAAAAGAGAGCGTATGAACAATACAAACAACCAACACAAAGGACCAAAGGTAGAGAAAAAAAATCATCCTCAATGTTTAGTGACATTTCATTGATTGACGTATTATATTCTAGAACTAATAGTTACATAGTGCTTCGATCGTTTTGCTTTGAATCACATGCAGATTTTCTTCCCAAGGCAAAGTGCTGTTTTCATCCTTTCTAGATAAAGCCAAGAGCTTTCTTTGTTAATCTGTGTGAGACCGAAGCCAACATGGAAGTGCAAAGCGTATCTTCCGTAATCTGTGGTAGTTGGAGGCAATAGTTGCGTTTACTTACTATATTGAGTCAGAAGAAAATCAGGAGGCTGTAGTGTGTGTGGATCCTGTTACATGGTTTGTGTTTAACTAAAGTTAATGAATATTATTGGTAAATTCTTATCTTTGGGTGATAAAAAGTTACTGTCATTATTGGTATTGTAACTCAACCGGGTTGAAACTACTCGTCATTTTAAAATAATGATTTCCATTGCTGGAAAAGGAACCGGAAAACAAATATTTTTTTTACAGTTAATATAATATTTTGCTATTACGCACGGCTCTAAAATGTTTGCCTGTTAACTGTCAATATCCCACTGCTCTTTTATTGACTTTTTTTCCCTATCGCATCATATCATTCGAAAGCTTAAACACTCAAAATTCATCCTGGGAAATACGTTTTGAAATTGGGCATTGTGTTACAATGGAATCGGTTCTTTAAAACCTTTATGTAATATTGACTTCAAATTTAGAACACAACTTTGTTAGACATAACTTTGATTAAATAGCAATTTTAGCATCCAAATTATTTTGTAAATATATTTTGTATAAATAAAAAAAAATATTTAGTTAAGTCCATTTTTTTTTTTTTTTTTTTTTTTTTTTTTTTGGAAGCTTGTTTCCGCCATGAAATAAAAAAAAATAAAGGTAATTGCGACTTTTTATCTCACAATTCTGACTTTTTTTCTCAGAATTACAATATAAAGTCAGAATTGTGAGAAATAAAGTCAGAATTGCAAGTCATGAAGTCAGAATTGTGAGAAATAAAGTCAGAATTGCAAGTCATGAAGTCAGAATTGCGAGTTACAAAAAAAAAAAAAAAATTATGGAAGCTTGTTTAAAAAAATAAAAAAGGTAATTGCGGCTTTTCCTCTCACAATTCTGACTTTTTTCTCTGAATTGCGAGATTTAAACTTTATAACTCGCAGTTCTGACTTTATATTGCGGAATTTGGACTTTATATCACGCAATTCTGACTTCATATCTCGTAATTCTGACTTTATATCGCACAATTCTTACTTTATATCGCACAATTCTGACTTTATATCTCGTAATTCTGACTTTATATCGCACAATTCTTACTTTATATCGTACAATTCTGACTTTATATCTCATAATTCTGACTTTATAACTCACAATTCTGACTTTATAACTCACAATTCTGACTTTACATAGTGCAATTTTGACTTTATAACTCGCAATTCTGACTTTATATTACACAATTCTGAGTTTATATCGCAATTGCGAGTTTAAATCTCGCAATTTGGAGAACAAAGTCAGAATTGTGAGAAAAAAAGTCGCAATTACCTTTTTTATTTTAATTTTTTTAGTGGCGGAAACAAGCGTCCATAATTTTTAAGTGTTTTCTGCAGTCATCTGCAAAAAGAAAATCATGAATTACAACCATTTAAGTTCAGATCTATTCTCAAAAGGGGTGTTGACAGTTAACAGGTTCATAAATGGTTCTTTAAGAGTGCAATAATCTTTATAAAATTATTTTAAAAAACTTTCTCCAGTAATTTGGGATTCTTTTAATTTGGGATTCAGCCTCATTTTGATGAAAAGCAACATTTGTGACTGTACGAAGCCAAAAAGGGATGTGAGAGACACGGGGGTTTGTGGATCAAGGGATCAAGACCTTCGAACAATTTGACCATTTACTGACAAAAAATAAAAAACATTCAGGTGTTTGTCATGGCAAGATTTCCAGTGTTTTCTTTTCTATACGTAGAAGAATGTTTCAGGTTCAAAACCCGATATTATTTCCAGCACGTCACAGATACTGTTGATAGTTTTAACTTGTTTTGAACCCGGACCATTCCTTTAAATGGATGCTTTTAAAATATATGACAACAGAGATTTCAGGGTAACAGATTAAAGATAAGTGTTGCTACGGTTGCAGGCGATAGACATCATTGGCTGGTATTGCCGTGAACATGACAGCAGGCTACATTAACGTCTATGAATAAACTTCATGAAGTGTTCATTTCATGGGTTACAGAGGCACTTTTGGTGAGCTTGTATGCTGGTTCTATGAAATGTCAGCGACCCTTTAAGGGAACATCAGTCTCAGAGGTGAAAGCAAAGCATTCTGGGAAATGTAGTCCTTCTCAGCCCAAACACATTACAGGCTTAACAAGACCAAAGTAAGAAAGCAAAACAGAAAAAAAAATATATCTTCACAACTTTCCCCAAATATATTCAGTCAATTCATTTAGTTTTGACAAGCAAAATTAATAAATGAAGACACAAACATTTGAAAATAACAGCTGCCATTTTTGAATTAACAAAACCGAGACCCTGAAACCTCAATGAAATGCTTTTTCCAAGGACAGATGATATAAAGTAAAGCTCCCTATCGCTCCTCTGAGTCAGAGGTAACAAGAGGTGGACGCACAAGTACCTTTGAAGTACCGTCTCGCTGATTGGTTATCTGAGGTAGTGCTGGAAAACCAGGCCAGATGTTTGAATGTAGCCCAACACGTCACCGTTAAAGGGCTACGGCTAGCTTCTAAGAAATAAAAATGGAAGGGGAGAGTAGCATCGCAATAACTAAATAGTTAAAAATCAGCCAGCAGGTGCGGTGAGATAACGAATGCACGGATGGCACTCTATGCAAGTGCGCAAACACTGAAGGAAATGCACAGCCAATGCACTGCAAGCTCTCAGTTTTCAAGGTATGATGATGGAGTCACCTTCAAATTACACACTGTCCGGCCAAAAAAAAAGTCATTGTTTGGATTTAAACAGGCAAAAGATTCTATGACTGGGTCATTATTGCAGTGATTATTATGTTTAAATGTTTGGGAACAGTTCTTTTAACCCCAATTGATGGAGTGTGTAGCTTTTCATTTCTTAAACAACCATGTAGGAAGACACATCATGGCCATATTCCCGGATGACAAAGCCAAGATTCGTCAGGCTCAAACTGTACCAGGCAATTGCATCAGGCAAATCTTGACTCTTGCACTGTCAATACAAGATCTTGACCAAAAATGTATGCGCCTCTTGAGGGAAATAACATCACAACATTTATCAAGATCTTGTATTGACAATGCAAGAGGTGAGCACTCTGTGAAGTCTCCTCCAGCACATCCCAAAGACTTTCAATGAATTTAAGGTCTGGACTCAGAGGTGCAAATTCACGTGTGAAAATTATTCTTCATGCTCCCTCCCAACAATTATTTTACAATTTGATCCTTGTGAATCTTGACATTATCATCCTGGAAAACGGTTGTTTAAGAAATGAAAGGCTACACACTCCATCAGAACAGGTTAGAAGAACTTTTGCCAAACATTTAACATGCTAGAAACATAACAATCCCTGCAATAATCATCCAGTCATAGACTCTTAAGTATTTGCCTATTCAAATCCAAACAGCGACTTTTTGGTTGGTGTAGAAACAATTTTCACTCAGAAATTGCAGATAAATTTCACAATAGACGTGAAATTAAATGAGAAATTTTGAAGTAGAAAGACTGAAATGGTATCTTCTTGTAAAATCTAGGCCTTTACAACTTTGAAAAATCATTTTTTCACAGTGTAGCTGTTATAAACATCAACAGTTTGACGAAAGGCTGGAATACACTACACGACTTTTAAAATCTGAACAGATTTTAAAACACTAGGCATCATATACTTGCCAACTTCATAATTGGCTACAGAGAAAACTGGGCATCCTACACTGAATGACCGAGGATCACACATTAACACTAGGATCACACTTTCAACTCGTTCCGAACTCACAAAACTCACACAGGAGACACATGACGCATGACCATAGTATGTATATGTAGATGCCACATTCGAGCGCTCCAGACACGTCAACTTGTCCACCATCTTGTAACGGTCAGCATTTCAGTTACAGTAAAAGTCGATGAGTTTCCCAAGATGCCACGATATTGTGGAGCCTCTGGTTGTTTTAAAGATTTAAAATTCCGGAGAAATGGGATAATGAGAATGTGTTGGTTTCAATATTAGAGGTTTTTAAACTATAGTGACTTTTTAATGTTGTGTTAGCTAATTGTCTTGTCTTTCATCTGCTGAAGTCTATTGCAGATAGATATTCGGATATATATAAAACTATGGTTGCAGATGCACAGTCAACTTGCTCTTGAGTGTTTTTTTTGACTGTTCCAATATGGCGGACGGCTTACGCATAGCGGGCCATAGAAAAGGCCGCTAATGAGGCTTCTATGTATGTATATCTATGGTTGAAACAAACGTGGATGTGCCAAGTGCCAAGGGTCTTAGGTGGGTAGATGCGGTCAGTTGTTTATCTGTTCTGATGAGTCAAATATTGAGGCTAATTTGTTTCACACGTTTACTTTTGTATTGTTATTGTATTTGTTTTTTTAATTTCATCACTTTTAGATAGAGAACAGCTTCAGTTTCAGTAGCGATGCGTCATACACTCCCATATGTGTTCTAAAATTGGCTCAAAATATCAAACATATTTTGATATCCTCCGACTGGATGTAATCATAGTCTGAAGAGAAAAAATCAGAGTCTGTGCCCATCATACACTACGTGATTTTCTGTGAAACCAGTCAACTCCAAGTGTATCAATCTGCAGACTGGTGCAGACTTTCGGCAACTATTGTCAACTCATCTAGGCTGCAAATCTGGGCAAAATTTGTGTAGTGCATTCCAGCCTTAAGTTTAACTTGCTCAGCAGGATTCCGGCATGATAGTAGTTAACCTGTCAGAGAAAATGACTGTAGAATAAGAAAGATTACGCTAGAGTTGCGGTATGAATTGCAATCTGGCACATTTCAGAAAACAACAACCAAGTTTGCATAGCTAGAAGTGTCTGCGTTCTTGCATAGAGTACATACGTCAGGCCTAATTCCCAATGGAATATGGGAAGACGTGCTTATACCTTAAAGGGCTTTAACAAAAAGGAATTCTCAGACTGAATCCTGTTTTAAAGCAAAGGAAAGGAAGAAATCAAGATTGAGCATGCTCTCATTCTTTTGCGAATCTCCCAGATCCTTTGATAACTTCCTGATCATTTGGGAATCATTGCCTATTTGCTTGCACATTTGGGCTGTATAGGGTAAAGTACCTTGACAGTATCAACAATGACTTGTTTTGCCCATTAGAAATGTGCTAGTAACAGTGAGTTACTACTGAAGAGTACATAGAATCATCACGGATGATTTCTGCATTTACTTTACTTTATAAATCTTTGTTAGGATGACATTCTGAGGTATGGAGATTCTGGGTAATGCAGTTTGATATTGCAGAAGATGTTTTGGAATTTTCTGGAAGACTCAACATGTGAAAGAGACAGCGAGAGAACGGCGAAGAGTTTTGTCCATTTCGGCTCTTGTGTAGCAGCGTGAGGAGTTTTGGATGAAGAGATTTCTCAAACACCAGACTCTTCCTCTGACCCTGTGGAACAAGAACAAAACTCAATTTATAACATCAAATTAAAGGAATAGTTCTTCAAAAATAAAAACTGTCATTACGCACTGAAAATCAACTGTGCACATTCAGATTATAACAAGCAATTGAGTGCTGCAGGAATTATGTATTCTTGTAGGCCAACCCGTAAGTTAGGCATCACCCTAGTTCCCTCAACATGAATTTGAAATTGGTTTTCAATTATTGCAAAAAATGAGTTCTTGTGGCTCCTCAATGACAAAATAGTCTTCAGGTGCATTTTGAAATGTTTTAACTAATCATCTTGTAAAGAATGTCATTTCAGTTCTACTTTGAGTATTTGAGTACTTCAAATTCGTGATCGCACGTACTCTGTGTGTAGGGAGTTGCGGTGCTGAGTGTGCATTCTACAAGATAAGACATTCATCAGACGCTTAGGCTCTGTTGCGCAACGAATTCTCTGCCATGGTCTTGTCAGTCATTGTCACGTGATCAGTGAACTGTGATTCCTGCTGCACTGTGTGCGACTCTGCAGCTCGTGCTGGATGAGCAGAGCAGAAGTTTACAATAGTTTACAATTTAAGCGATCGTTTTCCAACTGAATTAAATGTTTTTTATTTCTATTAAAAAAGCATAACAGTGGAGGCGGTGCTCACGAGACAGCTTTTCACTCGACGTCACATTTTAATTTCACAAAATCTCTTGGCATGAGATCTCATCACACCCCTAGTATAAAGTGCTATAGAAATTACTCAACTATAAAGTAGAGCACTACAATCACACATACTCACCCTGACTATTGTGTAGAGCTTGGCAGTACAGACAGATGTCCGTGGAAAGTTCGTCCCCTGGGCCGTGATGGGCCCTACACAGGGGTCTGTCCATTCCAGAAGTGGGCCCCAGAAGCTGAGGCTCCGAATGGGCCTGTTGCACCTGCTTCTGCCACACAACATGTGCCCCGCTACAGCACGGCCAGTCGGCCATACCCGTCGAGTCCAAGATCAGGGGCACCGGCAGCAGCGTGGGGGCCAAATCCGTTGGAGGTGTGCAGCAGTAGCTTCCCGCTCCCTGTCCGTAGTGGATATGAATGCTACAATCATCCTGAAGGTCCAAGCTTTGATGGAAGTGAACAACCGGCGAAGGTGCTTCCAAGGGACAGCCGGCTGCTTTCTGTCTGGTGGTCCACCCTGGGCCTTTGAGGCAACAGGATGGGGACGGAGAGGTTAAAGTAGGGGAAGGAAGGATCACAGAGGCACCTGAGGAAGAAACGGGGTCCGGGGCTCTATCCTCAGCCCTCCTTGAACTGAGGTCCGTTTTGGGGCAGTGGCAAGACTGGTGCTGTACCTGACACCCAGTGGAGTCTTTGTTTTTAGTTGCATTACAGGGGCCACCTGCTGCCATGGCCGAGGACGTGGCCCCCTGATCCTCATCAGAGCCTTGGCCGGGCCCTTGATTGAGTTCCCCGTCCTCGTAATAGTGGTGTCTATGCCTGTGATAGTGTACGTGACTGAACACGGCCACCTGCTGCTGCTGCTCTTCCGAGCAAACTGCACCAGCGTCACCGGCATTGTTCACTACCGAGTCCAGGGAACGAGGCCTCTGCGTGGCCTCCATGCTCCCTCTGCGTGGGGCTTTGCCCGGTCCATAATAGACGAATGGGTCATAGTCACTGCTGAGCGAGCTACGAAAAGTGGACCAGCTGCCATAGACGCCCTGCAGGCTGATGTCCGTACAGTTCAATACGGAATCGCTGGACGAGCCGTGGCATGATCCCGAACTGGAGTCGCTTGCCGGCCCGTCAGCAAGGTAACCGCTGCGCTCCGTGTGGTAACTCCCAACGGAGCAGCTGCTGTTGTCTTGGCGGCCATGCGAGCCTCCGCCACGCGGCAGGTGATGAGTTGCGTGGTTTGCTGGCGATGCCAAATGATGCACACAAGAACCCGAAGCGTTCCGTAAAGCTCCTACAGGGCACCGGTGACACGACCTTCTGGGGGGCGCATAGTGATGCCCACCAGTTCGACACCCGTGCCCGGCTGTTCTGTGCGTACGTCCGTGATGGGAATCCGGGGCCAGGTGGTACGCGCAGCTAGCACCCAATGGTCTGCTGGTTAAGCAACGGAGAGTGCGTGGATGAAGAGGGGGAGAGTTTCCAAAGTGACCCAGTTGGGGTAAAGGTCCAGGGGTGCGGGGGTAGTGATGCCGCAGGGAAAAGGGGACTTGGTGCTGGGGGTAAGGGTGTTGGTTTGAATAGTGATGGGGAAGGAGGAAGGCCTGACTGTGCTCTTGTGGAGGGGGCGGCAGTCGACTCCTTTGGGGCTGACGGGATGCCAGATCTGAACCTGAAGGAGGACATTTGGTGCTTAAAAACAAACTTTGATAGGAAAAACATAAAAACAAGTCTACTGATGCTACGTCCATATTAATCCAGATAAATTAAAAAATCTTTTTCTCAACATTTTGGCCTTTCGTCCATACTGAGACAATGTTTTTGTTCGTGTCCATGCGGAACAGCAACCTTTGAAAAATGCTTAAAAACGCAGAGTGTTTTGAAACGAAAAAAACATTTTCAAAAATATCTGGAATAAAGTGAACATAGCCTGATTATCATGCTTAAAAACTACAGTTGCATTTTCTGAAGAAAATAGCAGCGATTGCAAGGCAGCAAAAGATTCATGTTATGGTTTTAGGTATGTTTAGGATTTGGTTCTGTGTGAAAGTCAGAAGAAAGTAAATGGTAGTAGTAAATGAGTAGTAAATGGTTTTTAAATGTTTTGGGTGAACTATACCAAATATTCTCGTATTCCGGTGATATAAGATCATGAAAAAAGAGGAATTTCAATACAGTGCTGTCTTGCAAGCTCTATAACAGGGGACACAAACTCCGGTCCTAGAGAGCCATAGTCCTGCAGAGTTTAGCTCCAACCCTGATAAAAACTGACCTGCCGGCAGCTTTCTAGTAACCCTTCAGATCTTGATTAGCTTGTTCAGATGGTTTGATTAGGGTTGAAACAAAACTCTGCAGGACTGTGGCTCTCCAGGACCAAAGTTCGCCACCCCTGCACTATAATATATAAATTGGATGTACCCTGAGGCTGTTTACCCATGATGTTGTGCATGCACAGAGGGCAGGTACGGTGTTGTAAGAGCCAGGGGTCGACACACTCCTTATGAAACTCATGACCACAGGAGATGATTCTCAAGTCCTGCCAGAGAGACAGAGAAAACCACATATTAAACGTGCCATTGGCGTGCCTCAAAAAACAAAATAGCATCCTACAGTGGCACTTTTCCTGTCAATGCTTGATGGTTTCTGTTATTCCTCTAATGTTGGCGTGTTGTATCCTGAATCTAAAGCAGAAAGAACTGGATGCAAAATGTTTGAATAATATCAATCCACAAATCTGACTTGTGATGCAGCCTGGAATCATAAATCACACTGAGTGTTCAGTTCAGTTGGCCAGAGGTGAACTGGTCCTACTACTGAGCCTGGTTTCTCATAAAGTTTTTTTTCTCCATTTCTGATGGAGTTTGGGTTCCTTGCCTGTCGCCTTCAGCTTACACAGTTATTGAACTGAACTGAATTAACATTGACATGAATGGAGCTGAATAACGACACTATTGTGTCCTGTAGAACTGCTTTACTGCAGAATTAGAATTTATCTCATATCTGATTAAGTTTGCATCATTGATTCTGTTATTTTCCTACCTGGCCATCCATGAATTCCTCGAGACAGATGGCACAGATCGGGCTGGAATTGGAGCTGCTGTTTGACGCTGGAGCTCCGTGAGAACGCTGGGATCCAGAGCAACCCTGAGAGCTGTACGTGCGCGTCTCCAACCTGCTGATGGCACGCATAGTCTCCTGGTGCACAGAGTCCTAGGAGTCGAGAAAAAAATTATTTTGAGATTTCTAGAGCGAAAAGTGCCCCTATTATGCTTTTTCGGATATTCCCTTTCATGCAGTGTGTAATAGAGCTGTTTGTGAACGTAAAAGGTCTGAAAAGATTCAAAGATCAAACGATAAATGGAGAAAGAATTGATTCTGAACTGCCTGAAACAAATCGTCAGTAATTCCAGTCTCACTTCCTACATAAACCAAAGTAGGTTTGTAGCAAATTTGCATAATGCCAGCCTGTGGTTTTCATTGGCTGCCCATGAGCAATGTCTACTTTGCCCTGCCCTCAATTACTGTAGTTGTATCTGAGACTGGAAGAGTTTGGTTTGTGTTGTTCAGGTCGAGAAGACGCTGCTTTCTGCTGCCAAAGCAAATCCACTTTGATGCATTTCAAAAGGATGGGGACTCAGGATCGAACTGATAAGGTAAAACCGACGACATCGCTACTGTTCGTGCCAAGGAAGAGCTGAACTTCAGATATGCTAATGGTTGTTTGGTTTCCAATATGTGCTGTAAGTGTTCGACCAATCACAACAGACTGGGCCGTCTGACCAATCAGAGTTTAACCAGATATTATGAGAAAATTAAAGTGTTAACATGTAAACCTTTAAACAAAATTAGGAGCCTTTAGGCACTTTAAATGTAGGATAAACTTACTTATTTCCCAGTGGAGAGGAATACAATGCACTGCAAAACATATTTTTTTAGTATTTTTTTCTCCAGTACAAATATATCTAACATTCATACAAATATTTAACATTCTTAAATCAATATATATTTACTTGAGAAGCAAAATGACTTAAAGGGGACCTCTGGTGTCCCCAGAATGTGTCTGTGAAGTTTCAGCTCAAAATACCCCACAGATCATTTATTATAGCTTGTCAAATTTGCCCCTATTTGGGTGTGAGCAAAAACCGTTTTTGTGTGTGTCCCTTTAAATGCAAATGAGCTGCTGCTCCCGGCCCCCTTTCCAGAAGAGGGTGGAGCTTTAACAGCTCGCGCTTCGGTTGCTCAACAAAGCTGGAGAATCTCACGCAGCCAAAATGAGGATTGTAAGTAACGGTGTTCAGCCTTACATTGTTCAAACCGGAGTCGACACTGATGGAGAGACTCAGGAAGAAGTTACAACTTTTAGAATGAAACTGGACGTTTCTGAATGGTTAGTGGATAAATTTATGTAGTTGCTGTGGAGTTGATTCAACTCATCCACTAGCATGTGCCGTCATGTTCATCTTTTGTGCAAATCCAGTGTTGAATTGACCCTCGTTTGTGAAGCAGTCCAGTCCAATGCTCAAAAGAAATAATAATAATAATTCAAAGGGAAAACAAGTTTATATTTCTGACCTCATTGACAGGTTAAAGATTACATTTTAAAACTCATTCAATTTTGATAAATTTTTCAGAAAACAAGACAAAATATCTTCAGTCATTTTGCTTCTCAAGTAAATGTATCCTGAATCAAGAATATTTTGAAATTTGTACTGGAATACAAAACCAAAATACTGAGGAAGAACATCCTTTTTTTTTTTTTTATCGACATTTTACAACCCACCATCAAATCTAAAAGTAAATGTAGAGCGCTTCGGTATAAAGTGTGTTGTGTTTTCTTACCCAGGTCCTGTTGGACCTGCAGCGGAAGCGTAGAGCAAAGATCATGATGATGGCCAACACCGCCAAAGCCACGGTCAACAGGATGCCAACGTCATAGGGAGGCTGCAAGAACAACACATGAAGCGTGAGGCTTGAGTGTCCTACCGTCAGTTTGTCCTCAAACCAATAGATTTTTACCCGATTAATGGTCAGAATGTTTCTTAAATTTGTAAAACCCCAAAAATTTGTCCTGATGCATTTGGGTCCGTTTTGACCCAGAAGAGGTAAACATTTTTTTTTTTTAAACCATAGTTTTTAGTTGGAAAATGAAACTTTGGATATGTGTTAAGACTGAATTATAGGAATTTAAAAAAAAAAAAATTATCGGATATAACCATTTAAACTATATTGTTGCATTTTCTGTCTGTTTTGACCCAAAAGTGAATTGTGGCTTCACATATGAAATTATGCAAATTTTTTTTTTTTTTTTATCTATTAGTTCCCACTTGTTCATAAATATGCTCGTGCAGCACACATAACTCAAAAAATATGTATATTAAATCCATGTTTGTTTGTAGATCAAAAGTTCATAAACCAAATAGTCTAAATTTGAAAACATTTCAGAGCAATACTGATGTTGTTTTGATGTTTTGTCAGAATTTGTAAGAATATGTATTTTTGGTAAATTTAGAATGTTTTGAGCAGTCATGAGTTATAAGTTCACATGAATTTAATTAAATCCACTGAAGTCAATGGAGTTCATAATGGTAATTCTCATATTATATGTTCTTATAAAATACATGTTGTGACGTTTTTTAAATGTTAATAAAATGAAAACTAAAAATCACATGAGCCAATATTTTATTCTCAACAGAACATAGATAACATAACAAATGTTTAAACTGAGAAATATTTACAATTTTATGCACAAAATGAGCTCATTTCAAATTTTATGCCTGCTACAGGTCTCAAAATAGCTGGGACGGGGGCATGTTTACTATGGTGTAGCATCTCCTCTTCTTTTCAAAACAGTATGAAGACGTCTGGGCATCGAGGTTACGAGTTTCTAGAGTTTTGGTGTTGGAATTTGGTCCCATTCTTGCCTGATATAGGTTTCCAGCTGTTGAAGAGTTTATGGACCATGTTCACATATGGCTTCCTTTTTGCATGATAGAGCTTTAGTTGGCATCTGCAGATGGCACGGCGGATTGTGTTTACCGACAGTGGTTTCTGGAAGTATTCCTGGGCCCATTTAGTAATGTCATTGACACAATCATGCCGATGAGTGATGCAGTGTCGTCTGAGGGCCCGAAGACCACGGGCATCCAATAAAGGTCTTTGGCCTTGTCCCTTATGCACAGAGATTTCTCCAGTTTCTATGAATCTTTTGATGATGTTATGCACTGTAGATATTGAGATTTTCAAAGCCTTTGCAATTTGATGTTGAGGAAGATTGTTTTTAAAGTATTCCACAATCTTTTTATGCACTCTTTCACAGCTCTGCCCATCTTTACTTTTGAGAGACTCTGCATCTCTAAGACATCCCTTTTATAGCTAATATAAATTATCAATTAACTTAATTAGTTGCTAGATGTTCTCCCAGCTGAATCTTTTCAAAATTTCTTGCTTTTTCAGCCATTTGTTGCCCCCGTGCCAACTTTTGAGACCTGTACCAGGCATCAAATTTTAAATGAGCTCATTTTGTTCATAAAATTGTAAAATTTCTCAGTTTAAACATTTGTTATGTTACCTATGTTCTATTGCGAATAAAATATTATTAAAATTTAAAAAACGTCCCAACTTTTCCAGAATTCGTAGCTGGACCAACACTAACCAGTTATGGAAATTTAAACTGGTATTTTCAGCGGGAAGGCTTACAAACAGTAAAGCCTAGAAATGAAAAGACATTAATAAATATGTAAATGCTTGTTTACTCACCCATTTTGGCTCCACCCTGATGTCAATGAACACCATGGCTTCTTCGTTCTTGTTGACGAGTCCCATCAGTTCTTCAGCGTCTGATGACTTCACCAGCACAACCGGACGAGTCAGCGAACCAGAATCCTGGAGCTGTGAGTGAAAAACACACAACCACACAAACACTTCAGGACCAACTGTCTGAACACTAACTGGAGTGTATGTAGTAGGATATATTTCAAAATGAAAGGCCTTGAAACAATGTTTAATAAATTAAGTAAGGGTGTAGAGTTACATTCAAGCTATTTTAAGGCATTAAGAGTTTTTTTTCCACAGGAAAAAAAAGGTTTAAATATGTGATTTTGGTGAACAAAGATGAGTTTTAATACAATTATTGACTACAGGGGGACTTTAAAACTGTCATTTTTGCTTTTATCAGCAACTATTTTCCAAAAATTAAAAATACTAAAAATATAATAAATAAAAAAATAATAAAAAATTAAGACACACACGCACACACACACACACATACCGCAGCAGCAGCAGCAGCTGGATCATCTGTGATGTCAAAGATGACAGCCTGAGCTCCTCTCTGAATCGCCAGACGAGCCTGAGAGAGACACAGAGAGAGAGAGTTAGTTTTGAGCCAGCAGATGGCTGTCTAATCAAACATATGAGTCCTGTCATTATGCAATTCAGCAGCGCTACTGACCCTGAGAGCGCACATGTGTGTCAAAGTGAAAGACTTTACTTTCAATAATTCCTGACACACAATACAAGACAGCTAGAGTTAATAGAGATCGACAAGTCTTCATGAAAACACACGAAATGCACCTTTTAAATTCTTACAGCTACTTTTCATTAGAGAGGATGTTCTGCACCAAAACACACATGCACACACTTAATTATACATTTTCACCAACAACAAATGATTACAATGAAGTTTGAATATGAAAATTTTTATTAACTAACATTAACAAAGGTTAATAAATGCTGTAATTGCTCATTGTTAGTTTATGTTATCTAATACATCAACTAATGTTAACAAACAAGATCTTATTGTAATACTTCAGGATAGGAGTTTGTTCAATTCATATGTTTAAATGAGCTAATATATAACTAGGTGAAAAACACACCTCTTCAGAGCAGTCTTTAACACTTCAGAGAAGGAAAAACTGAGTTTATACAACAGAAAAACACTAGTGCTTCCTTCCACCGTGTCAAATCCTCCCGCCTCCATCAAGATAGATGCGCTTCTAGTGAGATTAGGAGGGAATTCTCCCCAAACAATGACCAATAACTCATCAACAGACTATTTCCTGCCCAACTGCTGAGAGTTCATAGGTCAAAGGTTACAGTATGAACTGCAAGAAAGTACTGCTGGGTTTCACACAATGCAAGCAGAGAGTTGGTAAAATGATTAAGCTTTTATAATTAGCAAAAGTCAAGAACTACTATTAAAGGTTACAAGGCAAAAAAAGATGTTCTTTTCCTCAGTATTGTTTTCCAGTACAATTATCTAAACATCTTTAAATCAAGATATATTTACTTGAGAAGAAAAATTACTCAAAGATATGAGTTCATGCTTAAAATGTGATAAACAAAACAAAAACAAAACAAATATCTGCCAGTGGGGTCAAAAAAATGAACTTAACTTAAAGGGAAAACCTGTTAATTTTTCTGACCCCATTTTTTTCTTGTTTTAAGCATCAAGTCACTTAATTTTGACACATTAATATCTTAAGTCAGTGTTTCCCAACCTTTTTCAGTCACGGCACCCTTTGAAAATGTTCAAAAATGTGCAGCACCCTACACTAGTGTTGTCACGATACTGGAATTTCTAACTTCGATACGATACCTTGAAAAGTATCAATATTCGATACCACGGGGAAGAACCACCGTATATACTGTCATATAGATATTTTTAATATAGATGCACTGATACCAAATTTCTCCACTGATACGATAACCGATTATTCAGAGTGATATCTGCTGATACTGATAACGATACCAATAGTTTGGGGGTTCTGCCTTTTATACCTTCTTTTAAATTAATTGTAATTTCATTATAATTAATAATTAATCATTATATTTTAATTATATTTTGAAAGAAGTACAAATAAAAACAGTATTCTCTCTATTTCATCAACTTTCAGTTATAAACAAACACACTACTCATATTAATATTAACACACATTAACTATATTCTGAAGATTAAATTAATATTTCTTAACTTTCTGAATGTTATTAATTCATATAAATACTATTAATATTTAACATCAAACTGGTTCCTTAGCATTTTCTTTACACAAAGCCCATTTTCCTACCCTCTTTTGATTGACAGGATCTATCGGCCCTGACTATCGGCTGTTTTTAAACTATAGAGTAAAAATGTGCTTTTATTGGATGATACCGATTATTGGCCGATATATCGATGCATTTCTAATTTTTAATATTATCTAATTTTGTAGATAATATAACGGCCAATAATCGGTATCGGCCGATAAAAGCAAATTTATTTCACAATATCGGCTGATACCGATTATTGGCCGATATATCGGTGCATCTCTAACAACACAACATAGTTTCTGCAGTGACTTTCAGCATGTTTCCTATAACAACATCTGACATGTTTATGTTTTACGTGGCGTGAGAAAGTGATGCAAAACTCGCGCATATACGTCAATGAGTGCGAGAGATCACTTCTGGCGTCAGAGTGCATTCAGACCTCACACACCGGATGCTCAAGGCAGTTGGACATAGTGGTGTATTAGAGGTAAAAAATGATATAAATACTGTTCGGTTTCTCGCACAAACTGATCGCTTCGTGTCTTAGGACACCTATGTGTCGTCACAAGCCACAGGGTTTAATTTTGATTTGTCTGTCATGTTTTTTTTTACTCTTGTAGATGGAGTTCCCATTGATGCATTATACGACCGACAGACCGCAACAGTTGGAGTTAAAAATCATAATTTGTGTTCTACTCAAGAAACAAAGTCACCTACATCTTGGATGCCTTGGGGGTAAGCAGATAAACATCAAATTTTCATTTTTGGGTGAACTATCCCTTTAATGCACCTGAGCTTAACACAGACAGTTGTATTTTTATTAACTAATGTTAACAAAGATCAATAAATACTGCAACAAATGTACTGCTTATTGCTAGTTAATGTTGGTTAAGTCAATGCTAACTAATGGGACCTTATTGAAAAGTGTTACCAAAAATATAATTCTGACTGTCACAAAAAATGTTTATGGAAAACTATAGAAATAGTTGACCTATATTTCCAATTTAGTCACCCTCATGTTGTTTTAAACCTGTATGACTTTATTTAGTGAAACACAAAAGACATTTAACTGAATGTTTACACTGCTCTTTACTGTACAATGATAGGACACAGTGACTAGGCACTAAATATTACATAAAACAACCATAAAAGTATCATAAATATAGTTCATGTCTCTAAACTTGACATGCTCACAATGTACTACTGTATGAAAGAAATAACAGCATACAGGTCTGTAATGAGATGAGGCTGAGCAAATAATGACAGAATCACATTTTTGAGTGAATTAAAGCGTTAGACGTTCATCTTCATCCTCTCTTTCTTTCTCTTCACTTAATCACTCAGCGGTTCATTCAAACACAACACACAATCATCCCTCTATCTACCGTCCAAAGCCACAGAGACTAAACCCTCAGATGATTAAAGTCTGCCACACACAAAGAATAAATATATATTTATAATGTTTTTAAAAGAAGTCTTTTCTGCTCACCAAAGCTGCATTTATTTGATCAAAAATACAGTAAAAACATTAAAAATTTGAAATATTATTACAATTTAAAATAGCTGCTTTCTATGTGAATATATGTTCAAATAAAATTTATTCCTGTGATCAAAGCGGAATTTTCAGCATCGTCTTCACTGTCACATGATCCTTCAGAAATCATTCTAATATGATGATTTGCTGCTGTAATGTTCCAAAAGATTTCTACTCTAAATAAATGTGTATTTTAAAAATGTAAAAATATTTAATGGTCATTATTCATATATATACAGTGGCATGAAAAAGTATGTGAACCCCTTGCAGAATCTGTGAAAATGAGAATTATTTTAATAAAATAAGAGGGATAATAAAAAATGCATGATATTTTTTGTTTAGTACTGTCCTGAGTAAGATATTTTACATAAAAGATGTTTGCATTTAGTTCACAAGACAAAACAATAGCTGAATTTATTAAAATAACCCCATTCATAAGTATGTGAACCCTTGATTCTCAACACTGTGTGTGGTTACCTGATGATCCACGACTGTTTTTGTGTTTTGTGATGGTTGTTCATGAGTCTCTTGTTTGTTCTGAGCAGTTAAACTGAACTCTGTTCTTCAGAAAAATCCTCCAGCTCCTGCAGATTCTTCAGTTTTCAAGCATTTTTTGCATATTTGAACCCTTTCCAGCAGTGACTGAATGATTTTGAGATTCATCTTTTCACACTGAGGACAACTGAGGGACTCAAACTCAACTATTAAAAAAGGTTCAAACATTCACTGATGCTCCAGAAGGAAACACGATGCATTAAGAGCCGAGGGGTGAAAACTTTTGAATTCAAATATCAAGGTAAATTGTACTTAATTTTTCTCCCGGGAAACATGCAATTATCTTCTGTTGGTTCCAAAGGGAAGTACTAAATGAAAAACAATGATATTTAAACAAAATAAGAAAAATTGTGACATCTTCACCCTGTTCAAAAGTTTTCACCCCCCGACTCTTAATGCATCGTGTTTCCTTCTGGAGCATCAGTGAATGTTTGAACCTTTTTTAATAGCTGTGTTTGAGTCCCTCAGTTGTCCTCAGTGTGAAAAGATGAATCTCAAAATCATTCAGTCACTGCTGGAAAGGGTTCAAATATGCAAAAATGCTTGAAAACTGAAGAATCTGCAGGAGCTGAAGGATTTTTCTGAAGAACAGAGTTCAGTTTAACTGCTCAGAACAAACAAGAGACTCATGAACAACCATCACAAAACACAAAAACAGTCGTGGATCATCAGGTAACCACACACAGTGTTGAGAATCAAGGGTTCACATACTTATGAATGGGATTATTTTAATAAATTCAGCTATTGTTTTGTCTTGTGAACTAAATGCAAACATCTTTTATGTAAAATATCTTACTCAGGACAGTACTGAACAAAAAATATCATGCATTTTTTATTATCCCTCTTATTTTATTAAAATAATTCTCATTTTCACAGATTCTGCAAGGGGTTCACATACTTTTTCATGCCACTGTATACACACATACATACATTAAATGTAAACATTTTACATCATATTATATCAAAGCAGACCTTACTACTACAGGTAATACTAATGGTGATTGGTTTACAGTGGTAAACTGTTACACGTGAGCTGAGTAAATCTCTGGCAGGGTAAATTGTGACATCAAGAGCGGGTGACGAGTTACCAGCGAGGCCCCGGGCTCCGAGCAGCAGCGTAATTAGCCGGTTCTTCCTGTGCTTTCATTCGCCACATGAAAACATTCCTGTTTTGATCTGTATCCTGTTATTCCATAAGACCTGTGAATCCGATCTACCCAAAGTATTTGAGCACTTAATAACCAGACCCACACTGAACATCAGAACCTCTCTCTGCTTATTGTAAGGGAAAATCTGTGGAATGGATTTAAATACAACCCGAATTCTGGAAATGTTGGGACGTTTTTTCAAATTTGAATAAAATGAGAACTAAAATACTTTCAAATCACATGAGCCAATATTTTATTCACAATAGAACATAGATAACATAACAAATGTTTAAACAGAAATTTTACAATTTTATGCACAAAATGAGCTCATTTCAATTTTGATGCCTGCTACAGGTCTCAAAATAGTTGGGACAGGGGCATGTTTACTCTGGTGTAGCATCTCCTCTTCTTTTCAAAGCAGTGTGAAGACGTCTGGGCATCGAGGTTATGAGTTTCTGGAGTTTTGGTGTTGGAATTTGGTTCCATTCTTGCCTGATATAGGTTTCCAGCTGCTGAAGAGTTTGTGATCGTCTTTGAAGTATTTTTCTCTATAGGTGAAAGATCTG
The DNA here is from genome assembly GCA_003731715.1 of Anabarilius grahami. Taxonomy (NCBI): domain Eukaryota; kingdom Metazoa; phylum Chordata; class Actinopteri; order Cypriniformes; family Xenocyprididae; genus Anabarilius; species Anabarilius grahami. Next base: position 2,969,291 of record RJVU01007700.1, on the reverse strand, counting down.
GACTGCAGGCAGGCCAATTGAGCACCCGGACTCTTCTACGATGAAGCCATGCTGTTGTAATAGCTGCAGTATGTGGTTTTGCATTGTCCTGCTGAAATACACAAGGCCTTCCCTGAAATAGACGTCGTCTGGAGGGGAGCAAATGTTGCTCTAAAACCTTTTCTATACCTTTCAGCATTCATAGTGCCTTCCAAAACATGCAAGCTGCGCATACCGTATGCACTTATGCACCCCCATACCATCAGAGATGCTGGCTTATGAACTGAACACTGATAACACGCTTCCTTTTTGCATGATAGAGCTTTAGTTGGCATCTGCAGATGGCACGGCAGATTGTGTTTACCGACAGTGGTCTCTGGAAGTATTCCTGGGCCCATTTAGTAATGTCATTGACACAATTATGCCTGAATCTTTTGATGATGTTATGCACTGCATATGTTGAGATTTGCAAAGCCTTTGCAATTTGACGTTGACGTTTAAAGAATTCCATAATTTTTTTATACACTCTTTCACAGATCTACCCATCTTTATTTCTGAGAGACTTTGCCTCTCTAAGACATCCCTATTATAGCTAATCATGTTACAGACCTGATATCAGTTAACTTATTTAGTTGCTAGATGTTCTCCCAGCCTAATCTTTTCAAAATTTCTTGCTTTTCAGCCATTTGTTGCCCCCGTGCCAACTTTTTTGAGACCTGTAGCAGGCATCGAATTTTAAATGAGCTCATTAAGTGGATAAAAGTTTAAACATTTGTTATGTTATCTATGTTCTATTGTGAATAAAATATTGGCTCATGTGATTTGAAAGTCTTTAAGTTTTAATTTTATTCAAATTTAAAAAACATCCCAACATTTCAGGAATTCGGGTTGTATGTTAAACGGAGCTGAAAAGCAGCGTTGCATTAAACGTTACAGTAACACTTTACATTAAGGTACACCCAACAGCATTATACAGCATTTATTAACCTGTTAATGTTAGTTGATAAAAATGTTCATATAGTAGACAGTGCATTAACTAATACAAAAACAACTTTTGAGCTTAAAATTTATTAGTAAATGTTGAGATTAACATTAAGTATTGTTCATTCTTAGTTCAAGTAGTTAACTAATGTTAATAAGTGAAACCATATTGTGAAGTGTTACTAGTGTTGGTTGTAATGCATTACTAAGTAATTAATTACTGCAATTTATTTACTTTTCCCTTGAAAAAGTAAGGTAATGGTTGCTATACTGAGTTATATAGTTGTGCATAATTTTTTTATACATAAACCATGTTTGAATGCACTTTTTAGACATATTTCGGAAAAATAACTGTTGTGTAATATAAATTATCCTCACACGCCTCCCGCTGAGAGGTGCTGAGGGGAAGACGTGTTGACAGGGGGATTGTGGGAGTTTTTGCCCAGGCTTGAGAACGAGAGAGAGACCAGAGGGGAAAGACTGAGAAAGGAAATGTCTTTTTCATAGCAAGGTGTGACTTAATCTCCTCTAAGGAGCCTAAATGGCCTGTATGAGCGCTGTGACGCATGTCTCTGCTTGCTTCTGCTGCAAAAAATCAGTGCAGCAAATCACATACTCTCTTGGGTTTGTATTATTTTGAATAAGTAATTACTTTGTGACTGCTAAAAAAGTATGTTCTATATAGTATGAAAGTGTGTAGTATGAATGTAATCTAGACGTACTACAGCCGCCATGTTGTCATTATCATGTGACCTGTCAGCGTCAGTTGTATCACTTCACTGTCATTCACAAATCCTCTCCTGTGGCCCCATGGGATAGTGGAGATCATATGCATTTCAGAAACTCGCCGGAAGTAGTAGGTCATCCGGGTACTTTTTGCCTACTCTTTTATAGTACTGTAAATTTAGACATACTTCTTTTGTCACATACTGTTTATCGCCTACTATATAGTAGGGAAGTCAAAGAATCATGAAAAAAAAAGAAGAAAAAAATCACTGTACAAAAATATGAAGCAGCACAACTGTTTTCAACATTGAGAATATCATAAATGTTTCTTGAGCAGCAAATCAGCACATTAGAATGATTTCTAAAGGATCATGTGACACTGAAGACTGGAGTAATGATGCTGAAAATTCAGCTTTGCATCACAGGAATAAATTACACTTTACTATATATTCACATAGAATTTTACATTGTAATAATTTTTCACATTTTTACTGTATTTATGATCAAATAAATTCAGCCTTGTTAAGCAGAAGAGACTTCTTTTAAAAATATTTAAAAAAATCTTACCAACCCCAAACTTTTGAACGGTAGTGTACATCTATTTATATTAATCATATAATTAAATATTTAATTTAATATAAACCGTAACTCATCATACTCAACCTCCCTACATTTAGTAACAAAATTTCCTGGTATCTATTATGATAATTGCATTCTAACAGTCACAAATCTGATGTAAACACTCCTTAAGACCACAAAACCATTGATTTCAGGATCATTTCCAATCCCAAACATCCACAGGGAATATGTTTTGTGCCAAATCTCCTGCAGTTCTCACTCTCTCTCTGTCACAGGGCTTCACTTGTTTGCCTTTTGCAATCGATTCAGGAATTCCAGCTTTAAAAGGGTGTTTGCCTTTCCTAAGAAGAGAGCAAGAAAGGAAAGACCGCCGCGGAGGAGCCGGAACGGAGCCCAGGAATTCAGCTTTTATAAGCTGCTGGTTTAATGTGGTTATGAGCACATCCAACGCTGTGAAACCAATGATATCATTCCCACCGCGTGTGTGTGTGTGTGTGTGTGTGTGTGTGTATATACACACCTGATCCAAACACGACGCTCTACAGCATCTGTTCTTGCTTTGAACTGAGTTTTACAACTTAAACACACACTTTTATTTGTGGATAAACTAACTGCAGCAGAAGTAAACAGATGTGTACTTGTGTACACTAGAGACGGGACAGATCCCACACCGCTCTCAGTCGGATCACTGACTAACAAAACACATGACTGAGGAATCATTGACTACGTTTACATGCATATTGTGAAATTTAGGCATGAAACCTTACCTTATGTAAGCGCAGTACTTCGATGTAATTGATGTGATTAAGCTCATAATTATATAGCAACCATAATCATAGTAAAACGTGGCATATGCCGATTTTAAATCGCAATAAACAGGCATGTAAACACTTTAATGGCATCTATTCCACTCTGACTAAAGTGTGCATGTGCATTTTTGGGGTGATGAAGACACTGTGCAGTATATTGATGGTTGAAAACATTGAAATGGAGACATTTATAGGCATGTCACCAAAAATGACTGAGGCCAGATATAAAAAAAATTGGGGAAAAATCAATTCTTAGACAAAAACTGTATCTAAATGGGAGTATTTGCTCATGTCATGTAAACATTTCACTGTGATGAAGTCCTTACTCTGATTATTGGAAATAATCACATTATTGGTGCACATGTAAACACAGTCGCTCGTGATTCGAAGCACACACTTACACGTCTCTGGTGATTCAATCACAAATATTTACAGGACTTATGAACGGATGTTAATGATTTCCATTAGGAAATTACTGCATTAGGACTTTTTTGCTCCTGAAGCCTTTTTTTTTTGAGTGTGAACCATCCTTTTAGAGCTGAACGATTTTTTTTGTTGTTGGGTGTTTACTCTTTAAAAGAAAAAATTCTCCATAGGACACATTTCCACTGTTTTTGACCAATTCAGTATAAATTAATAATAATAATAATAATAAATATAGCTGCGAGAAAGCAATTATTGGGGTTCAAGCACTTTAAGGTCTTTAAGCACTTGCATAAAAAGGTATAATGTTTTAAATAGCAAGCCTGTAACCATCTCAATCATAGATGAAAAGACCAGTTACAGCCAATACAGGTAAATTACCATAGGAAATGTATGGTTTATAAAGCTTTTTAACAGTTATCGAGGTTGAGCCAAAAACCTGGGACTAGTTCACCAGTTTGTTTTTGAAATAATCTCCAATATTTAACGAACAATTCGATGGACAGCGGCGCTCCTAGAGGCAAAGTTGCTCAGAATGAGGAGTTCTACCGTGTGGTACGAATGTCGTGGGTGTGTGCTTTACGCACGTGAAAAACACGGTGGCCGATTTCTTTCGAATTTCTCACAGGCCCAGTAAGTTTCTTTCCGATCTGCCTCCATTAACCTTGTCTGATAGCTGCTCAAACTTCATTGGCCTCCAGCAGCCGTGCTTTTTGAGATATGTGAATGTCCAAGATGTCAAGACTGCCTTTGAGGACAAAGACACTGCATGCCAATTTTCGAGTCAATCAGACACAGGGTTGTGTAGTTATAGCCATTTTTATGTTTGTCTATGTTATAGCACCAAAAAGTGGCCAGTCACCACGCCCTTTTTCGTGCACATATGTGTGCCAAGTTTGGTGAAAATATCTCATTTCGTTCAAGAGTTATAACCATTTCAATAAAAAATACACTTTTTAGGGACCATGAATTAAAATATCAACTTTTTTTTTATTTTTTATAATTATTGACGATCAGACTCCAGAGAATCTTGCTGCACTGGTTTGGTTCTGATCAGGCTAAAAACCTAGGACTAGGCTTTCCAAAAATCTAAAATACCCAAAAATTTCACAAAGCAACGACCGAATCAAAGGCATGCATTTTCAAGGATTCCAACAACATAAGACACTTGATTTAGGAGTTGTGAGCCATTTCGTACTTTTCGCCTTGGTGACGTTGAAGACAGTGTGAGTACTACCAGCCCTCAAAGCTTCAACCACTAATAATAAACATTTATTTTAGCTTCATGCATTCTTTTTTAATCAACACTTGAATGTGGGTAAGCAACATTTTGAACAAAAAGCTGAGAAAGTCATGTTTTTGTCAAAGACTACAACATGCATATACACAATGCTTCTAATCGCTGGTTTCTGCTTCTTCTTCACCTGTGTTTTGATCCAGAGAGTCTGTACTCTTCAGATGATGCGTAATAGCGCCCCCTACCATAAAACAGTGAAAAAACACAGAAAAAAAGCAGGAAAATTCCATCAGTGGCGGGGAAAGAGTTTTATAGTACAACTGTAAAATTGCAATACTTTTACAGTATGTCTTCATTTCATTTTCAAATGTTAAACCATCATTTTGACAGGCACTTTGCTAGTAGCAAATATACTTAATTATATTGCAGTCTGTGCAATTTGACAAATGCACCAAGCCATATCATGATAATGGTTTTATTTCCATATATCGTGCAGCCTTAATTTCCATCCTTCTCTGTATTGTTCTATCAGTAGAAATACTCACAAATGAACCATCAACTGCTAACTCAGACTCACCACATATACTTTTAGTGCATCATAGCAAGAAAACCAACTCAAACTGAGCATGTGTTTGTGACTTATAGTCCCATCTCCGTTATAAATGTCAAGATTTGGCCACTGACGTCTGGAAATACAACAATGTCCCTCCGCTGTAGGGTGAAATAGAGTCAAGACTGCCTGAACGTCTGAGTCACGGCTATAAATCCACAGCACCGCCCTGTTATATGTCCTTCTAACCAGCAGATCTTTTAGCTTTTTGGCCTGATGATGAAAAGATTCGAGAACAAAGTGGATATTTTAGAAGACATCACAGAGCATTAGATTTTTATGCATTTCTTGAAGTTGAAAAATTTAATAATCCACTAGAATGAAAAAAAGATTTACAGTGACCCCCAAAAATGAAACAAACGGGCTATGTTCCGACTGCAGGAAAATCAGTTCAGACTTTTTTGCAGTTCAGACTTTCAAAAACAGCCTTAATATGCATATATTTTATTCATTACATGTTTATTGAATGTGCAGTTGCACTGATCTAACACTACGGTTCGAAAGATTTTTAAAAATGTTTTTGAAAGAAGTCTCTTCTGCTCACCAAGACTACATTTATTTGATCAAAAATACAGTGAAAACAGTAAAAATGTGAAATATTATTACAATTTAAAATAGCTGTTTTATACGTGAATATATTTTTAAACCTTAATTTATTTCTGTGATTTAAAGCTGAATTTTCAGCATCATTACTCCAGTCTTCAGTGTCACATGATCCTTCAGAAATCACTCTAATATGATGATTTGATGCTCAAGAATTTTTTTTTTTAAGATTAGATTATAATAGAAAATTAAAAGCATAAAAATATAATAAATGCATTAAAAAAATGTACTGACCCCAAACTTAGCTTACACTTAATTTGGTGTTTTATGTCTAAATTAGCAGGGTTTAACCTCCCTAAACCATATATCCTGAATCCTGACCTAAACTTTTAACCCAAATCAAATTACATTCCCTCCCCATTCACCCGGTCCGACCCTCCAGCTATCCCCGTCCTCTGACCCGCTTCCTCATCCCGGCGTCCGTGTTCTCCAGCGCAGGCCCGGGCTTGATCCACAGAGGTATTTTTACGGCCAATTAAACAGCGGCTGATCTTCAAACAACACTCGCTGCAGCATCAAAGGCAGAAAAATTACGACAGTAAAATTTATGTGCAGCGCTGCAGGCCGTCACAGAAACAGCACCGCCGACGGACAGGTTCACATTCCCTCTACGTGTGCAATACTGGAAAACAGCTCAGGCTTGGGAAGAATCCGGCTGTTTTAATAGTATCACTGTTAAATTACAGCTATGCAACATTTTTTTTGTTGTTGTTCTAAATGAACAATTTAAAGAATGAGCAAGTCAGGGCTATTATCATTAACTAAAACTATTAAAAACACTTCTGATAACTGAAATAAAGCTTCAATAAAATAAAATGTAAATATTAGTTAAAAATGAGGAAAATTAGAAATGTTGCCTTGGTGATTGTAAATTAATTGCCTAAATTATTACTATTAATAATTTAGTTATTATTATTAGCTAACTGCATTCTTTAAATTGTAATGTTGACATGCATTCTCTGTAAAGCTGCTTTGAAATGATATGTATCGTGAAAAGCGCTATACAAATACATGTGAATTGAATTGAATTGATCAACTGAAATAAGTTTACGTTTATTAACTGGAAATAAATAAAAACTGAAATTAATCTGAAATTAAAAATTAAACCTAAATAGCAATATTTAAAAAATAAATAAATTGACAAAAGCCAATGAAATTACTAAAAATTTTACTAAAATTAACATGGAAAAAATCTAACTCAAAATAGCTGTGAACGGAAATGACAACAATTTTGTGTTTCCATTTGCGCCAATAGCGAAAAAAAAAACTTTTTCAAAACAACAGCAGCATATAACTTATACATTTACTTTTATATATACACTTACTTATTTTTCAGATATCTATCTTTCTTTCATCATTGGGAGAGTTTTGATGTCGTTCGTGACATTCGCACTGATCAGATTCATCCGTGCAGGAGCCGAAGCACAACTCACGTGATGATCAAAATAATGTTCCGCCAGAAGTAACTTGTAGTTTTGTGCTTCAACAGCTAGAGGTCACATCTAGTATAGTTTTAAATGGCAGTATGTAACTGTATGTCCCAGAGTTATATTTAGAGCGGCATTCCTGAGAGTTCACACGCACGGTGACACCGCCAACCATCTGACATGTGAAAAAATGAGCGCACCTTCAAGAATGACACGAGACACAAACATTTTGCATTCCCAGCTTCCAAAAGCAGCTTCCACCGCTCCTGCGCCACACACACACACACACACACTTTGCCTAGCTATCTATCAACATGAGGACAAATGACACTCAATTCAAAAGACATTCAGTAATTCAGTAACGTTATCAATCTGACTGCACTGACTATCAGATGAAAACAACTCTTGAATTGAACTCAATAATGAAACTATTGTCTTCTGTAGAGCTGCTTTACTGCTGAATCTAATTCATTACATAATGTATGAACTTTGCATCATTGACACAGTTATTGAACTAAACTGAATGAATAATGAACTGACTCGAGCTGAATGATGACACTTTAGTTTACTGTAGAGCTGCTTTATGGCTAAAATTGAATTTGCTTTTACAACATCAACACTGTAATTTTCCTGTTCATTACCGTGAAGCTGCTTTGAAAATTGTATCCTGTATAAACGTTATAGTAATAAGTGTGACTTGACTTTGCTTGACAAACATTGCTTTCTTCTGTGAAACACAAAAAAATTTATCATGTCACACGATACTTCAGAAATAATTCTATTTTTGTTATGTTTAATATATCTGCCTTGGTGAGCATAAGAGACTTTATTAAAACAACATTAAAAAATCTTACAGACACCAAACTTCCATATTAATACGTACATAATCTATCCAAACTCTCTTTATTACAATTAATCAACATTTATTAATAAGCAATTTAATGAATGTTTATTATTTAATTATTATTCATTAAACTTATTTATAAATTTAATACATTTTCAACATACTTTGGGTTCATTTTAAGCAAGGAAAACAGTAATTTTTGAACAATAGTTGGAGTTAAATAAAATTACCCAGCAGGTTGGGCAAACATTTAACCCAATCGCTGGGTTAAACACCCCAATCGCTGGGTTAAAACAACCCAATCGCTGGGTTAAAACACCCCATTGGCTGGGTTAAAAAACAATCCAATCGCTGGGTTAAAACACCAAAATCGCTGGGTTAAAACAATCCAATAGCTGGGTTGAAACACCCCATTGGCTGGGTTAAAACAACCCAATCGCTGGGTTAAAACAATCCAATAGCTTGGTTAAACACCCCATTGGCTGGGTTAAAACAACCCAATCGCTGGGTTAAAACAACCCAATCGCTGGGTTAAAACAATCCAATCACTGGGTTAAAACAATCCAATAGCTGGGTTGAAACACCCCATTGGCTGGGTTAAAAAACAATCCAATCGCTGGGTTAAAACACCAAAATCGCTGGGTTAAAACAATCCAATCACTGGGTTAAAACAATCCAATAGCTGGGTTGAAACACCCCATTGGCTGGGTTAAAACAACCCAATCGCAGGGTTAAAACAATCCAATAGCTGGGTTAAAACACCCCATTGGCTGGGTTAAAACAACCCAATCGCTGGGTTAAAACAACACAATCGCTGGGTTAAAACAATCCAATCACTGGGTTAAAACAATCCAATAGCTGGGTTGAAACACCCCACTGGCTGGGTTAAAACAACCCAATCGCTGGGTTAAAACACCCTAATCGCTGGGTTAAAACAACCCAATCGCTGGGTTAAAACACCAAAATCGTTGGGTTAAAACACCCCAATCGCTGGGTTAAAACACCAAAATCGCTGGGTTAAAACACCAAAATCGCTGGGTTAAAACAACCCAATCGCTGGGTTAAAACACCAAAATCGCTGGGTTAAAACACCAAAATCGCTGGGTTAAAACACCCCAATCGCTGGGTTAAAACACCAAAATCGCTGGGTTAAAACAACCCAATCTATGTCTGAAAACAAGCTCTAGGTCATCTGTGCGGATCACAGACACCGACAGGACGTGTGACCCAAAAATGAACCCATTATGGAGGGCGGCCGGGCTTCATTTACACCCTCAGATTTCTACACTGAATGTTTCCAGCAACAAGTAAAAATTGAAAATGCAGCTCAATGTGACAATTATAGCCAATCTGAACACCGTATTCTGCACTCGTAAATGCAGAATGTCCAAATTCCTACTCGAAAAAGTGCAACAGAACATGAATAAAGCACAAAAGTACTTTATTTTTTACTTTTAGTAAAAAATACT
>RJVU01007700.1:2947015-2959433 GCA_003731715.1 Anabarilius grahami | reverse complement strand
AGTAAAAAATAATTAGAGTAATTTTTCTTAATTTTCTTCATAATATATATATATATATATAAATAAAATTTTAATTAAAAAAATTATGAAAAAATATCTATTTTTTATTTAAAAACTACTTTAGCTTCTACAAATCATCATTTAATGAGAGCGAACCGACACGCACACACACCCTCCTCAGCTGTCCAAAGAGGAGATGTAGGCTCTTATGTTCTCATCCATGTGAGAAGAACCCGTTCCAATGGGAACACATCCCACAAAGTGTGACATAGTGTGTGTAACAACAACGGAAGACTTATCGCCCGCCGGGCCGACCTTGAGCTTCAAACACAACAGATGCATCGCTGGAATCCACAACAACTGTGCACAGTGTTGCCCGGCGACAAATGGGCCAAAACACACACAATCACATAGACACACACCTCACAATGTCACAAACGAGTGAATGAGACCGGCATGGAGAAACTTTAAACTTATCAAATACACACAAATGCACCTAACACACCCTGACAGCCACAACATAAAAGACAGACACGCCCACTTCCTGTACGGCCATATGAATGCATTCCATCACCAATCAAACCTCTGTCTCTCTCTCTCTCTCTGATGGAGTGATGATGAGGGATGTTCTGCCTACAAAGCCACCCATTCTTTTCTCTTTATCACACACAGTGATAACATCAGCCCGTAGAAAGCACTGGAAAGAGAGCAGATGAGGAGAGATGGAGCGCTGAGGACGCAACAGCAACACACAATAAAACTAAAGTTTATAGTATATGCTTCACAACTGAAAGCCAAGGAGGAAGATGTTATAGTAGTTTGATTACATTTAGCACATCATGAATTACAAAATGAGGGTACAGAATTGTGTTAAAACACAATTCAGCCTTTGGGAACATTATAACGACACTTAATTCGCTTTTTAGCTCATGCATGTGCTGAAGATGAGAAGCAAATATGCACTCTAAAAAATGCTGGTTTAAAAACAACCCAAGCAGGGTTGAAAATGGACAAACCCAGCGACTGGGTTGTTTTAACCCAGCAGTTGGGTTAAATGTTTTTAACTATTGTTTAAAAATTACTATATGCTGGCTTAAAATGAACCCAAAATCAGACACAATATTACCAGAGACAACAATAATAATCAAAAGGTGAACATTTATTAATAAGCAGTTTAATAAATGTTTATAGTTGAATTATTATTCATTAAACTTATTAATAAATGCTCATTTATTAAACATATTAATAAATGTTAATTTCCAACATATTTTAGGTTTATTTTAAGCAAGCAATACAGTCATTTTTAAACAATAGTTGGGTTAAAACAAAGACTTGCTATAGATGACCCGATGACCTGATGAAAAGAGGAGAAAACCTTTCTCTGGGTTAAAACAACCCATTCGCTGGGTTAAAACGGGTTAAAACAACCCAATCGATGGGTTAAAACAACCCAATCGATGGGTTAAAACAACCCATTTGCTGGGTTAAAACAAAGACTTGTTATAGATGACCTGATGAAAAGAGGAGAAAACCTTTCGCTGGGTTAAAACAACCCATTTGCTGGGTTAAAACAACCCAATCGATGGCTTAAAATGGGTTAAAACAACCCAATCGATGGGTTAAAACCACCCATTTGCTGGGTTCAAACAACCCAATCCCTGGGTTAAAACAACCCAATCGATGGCTTAAAACAACCCATTTGCTGGGTTAAAACAACCCAATCGATGGCTTAAAATGGGTTAAAACAACCCAATCAATGGGTTAAAACAAAGACTTGCTACAGATGACCTGATGACCTGATGAAAAGAGGAGAAAACCTTTCGCTGGGTTAAAACAACCCATTCGCTGGGTTAAAACAGGTTAAAACAACCCAATCGATAGGTTAAAACAACCCATTTGCTGGGTTAAAACAAAGACTTGCTATAGATGACCTGATGAAAAGAGGAGAAAACCTTTTGCTGGGTTAAAATGCTGGGTTAAAACAAAGACTTGCTATAGATGACCTGATGAAAAGAGGAGAAAACCTTTTGCTGGGTTAAAACAGGTTAAAACAACCCAATCGATGGGTTAAAATGGGTTCAGACAACCCAATCGATGGGTTAAAACAACCCAATTGCTGGGTTAAAACAAAGACTTGCTATAGATGACCTGATGAAAAGAGGAGAAAACGGTTCAGACAACCCAATCGATGGGTTAAAACAACCCAATTGCTGGGTTAAAACAAAGACTTGCTATAGATGACCTGATGAAAAGAGGAGAAAACCTTTCGCTGGGTTAAAACACCCCAATCGCTGGGTTAAAACGGGTTAAAACAACCCATTTGCTGGGTTTATCCATTTTCAACCCAGCATTTTTTTTTAGAGTGTGGCTTGTGCAAGAATATTTACAAGACACTGAAAGCTCCAAGAGACACAGTTGGCAGTATTTTTAGGTTTAAAATGTATGGTATCATCACAAACCTTCCAGGGCTTGGAAGAAAAAGCATGTGAATATGAATTTTAGACTATGTTAATGTGGAGGTTGTGTATTGTTATTGTTGTATGTATGGTGAGGCCAAAGACCAATTTTCAGCTAAGGCTGAACAATAAAGTACTACTATCTAACAATTTCATCAAGGGGAATAAGATGTTTGATTAGAGCAGCTGAGAAAAACCCTTGATTTACTGCCAAAGACTTGCTATAGATGACCTGATATAAAGAGGAGAAAACCTTTTTAGAGTGATAGGACTATACGAACACGAAACAAGCATTGACTTCATGCAGAGACACCTTGAAGAACACCACTTTTTGGACCAAGATAACATAAAAGACTGACTTGACTATGCTAAAGTGAATTTGGACCTGCCAGTGGAGCTCTGGGAGAATGACAGTGGTGCTTCATTTCTGAATTGATCTGCTTTTTGAGTGAATCAAATGAATGAATGAATGAATGACTCAATGACTCATTTAAGGCAGGAACACATCAAGCCGACTGTCGGCCGTCGGGCAGTTTTTGTTCGTCGGCCGACTAAGTTTTCTCAGAAATACTCATTTTTCCCACAAATGCTCGTAATCACGTTGGAAAGGTCACGCGCGACGTAGGCGGAAGTACCGATACAGTGTTTACAAAGTGAACGTGCAAAGATGCGCCTTCTTTCCAAGTCAAACGCCCTTTACAAAAAAGGTAAAACAACGATGTCGGACGATTTTGAAGTCGGAGGAGAAAATGAGATGAGAGTTTTTTGCACTAAAAACGTGTGACGTTTCTAACGTGAATAAGTAATGCGTGGCGCATCACAGAGCAGTGCAAGGTGAGCATTTGTGGTTAAAAAGTTAATAATTTTTTCTTTTTTTAGAAAATGTCCGATGGTTTCTCTAGATAAGACTCTTATTCCTCATCTGGGATCATGTAGAGCTCTTTGAAGCTGCACTGAAACTGACATTTGAACCTTTCAAACCCCAGTGAAGTCCACTATATGGAGAAAAATTCTGGAATGTTTTCCTCAAAAAACTTTTTTTTTCCGACTGAAGAAAGAAAGACATGAACATCTTGGATGACATGGGGATGAGTAAATTATCAGGAAATTTTAATTTTGAGATGAACTAATCCTTTAAGGATGCATGACCTAAAGCTGTTTAAACATCCGAAATATGAATATGACCCTGTACGGTCCCTGAAATGACAAAAACTTGCCAAACAGATGGAAGAAACACAATTCTCATGTAGGACAAAAGCGGATCTTTTCTATCTGGAAGAAGCTTCAAAGCAGCTAAAGGAACTTAAAGCATGTAAATCAGAACAAGCCGAGGATTTACTGGAAGTAATGGAACTGGATCGGCACTTCCTTAAGGAAATATCAGTGTTTGCAAGAGTTACACACTTACAGCTGAAATTGGGAAATTCTAATTAAGAAGTTTTTATCCTTTCTACTTGGATGAATTCATTGTGGAATACAGTACAAATTTATCATGTCAACTATCCATAGTGTTCTATGCATACAGAACATTTGCATACCGTGTACATACTATAAACCACAGCAATATTAGTATGCTTTAATAGAGCTATCCTGCACACAGTTCATGTGACAACAGTGTAAAACGATTGCTGTGGAATGCATACTGCTACACAAAGAATGTTTTTAAATAGTATGCAGTGTATGATGTATATACTGTGCGTTATATGATCTATTAGAGCGTCTGCTGACGTTTCCTCTGTATGCCCATGTCAAACAACACAAAGAAAGATGGAGTGAGAGAATAAGCCAGTAAAAAGGCAGATAAATAAAGGCATCAGTTTGAGGTCGATGCTGAGAGAAACACACTCAAACTGAGAGATTTACACGTGTGTCTGAGGATTTCCCTCTGTAACATACTTCCTGACCCTCTGCCGCTCTCGCCGCTGGTCACGCAAACATATACACGCGTGTGCAAACATGAACATCAGAGCCGAACCCGTAGGAAAGACCAATCACAAATGAGTTCTCCTTAATGGATGAGATGAGATTAAAGAGAGAACAGAAGAGTTTGAGTCAAACTTCCTCTGCTCATGTGAAAGTAAACAATTCTACACAAGCTCAATTTCACTTGTTATTGCGTGAGTAATTTCACATGTCTCCTCTAGAGGTCTCAGCAATTTACTAAAAATACACTGCATCAATTTTGCAAGCCACTTTTAAACCCTTAAAAGTTTCGCTTTAAAAGTATTTTACGTTTTTTAACCCTAAAAGTCTGTTTACTCATCTATGCATTTTTAGATCATTTAGTTTATTTAAATGAGACTGGAAGTTGTTCATTTACTTTTATTAATATATTTTAATAAAATAAACAAATGACAAACACCAGATAACTTTTTTTAGTAACATAATATATAAACTCATCAAAAAACTACTGTTTATTACAGCCTTTTCTGTAAGAGTTTCTGCATACTCTTACTGTATGACATTTATTGACTCTTTCTTGGGTTTTTACTTCCCTTAATGATTTTTTAGAAAACATACTCAGCTTTGTGTTGTTTCAAGCCTGTATGACTATCTTTATCGGTCCGTGTATCTTTTGGTCATTCCTTTTTTGATTTAATATTGAAATCGGAAAATGAAAAACAGCACCTTTTTTGGGTTTTTTTCGTTTTTTTCAAACAAAACGAAAAACAAGAATTCGGCTTGATTTTTTGTTTTTCGTTCAGGGGTAGAAAATGAATAAACAACTTAAATATTTGATCTCAACATGTGGGCGGGAATGAAACACCCCTTTCCGCTGATTGGTCAACCAAACATTAAACGGTGCATTATCAGTTCTTCCGCAGTTCAGCGCAGCAGAATAACAGTCCTTCGCTGCGATGGATTTAACACGTTTATTGCAACTATATAATCACTTTTAAATTTACATTTAATCTTAATCTCTATCTCTTGATCTCTATCTCTCAAACAGCCAGACTAACGAATGGCTTGAGACACAAATCGAGGCAGAGCATGTAGAGGCTTTCTTCTGTGTGTCCATAAAAACACGTGTTTAGCTCAGAAATATTATTATCTCAGATATAATCATTTACTTCGCACCTGCACTCACAACTACCTAATAGCCAACCCCTTTGACACACTGCCTGTTTTATTATTGCTGACCACCATCGTAGTTTATGTTCACAGCACATGCAGAGACACCTTGAAGAACACCACTTTTTGGACCAAGATAACATAAAAGACTGACTTGACTATGCTAAAGTGAATTTGGACCTGCCAGTGGAGCTCTGGGAGAATGACAGTGGTGCTTCATTTCTGAATTAATCTGCTTTTTGAGTGAATCAAATGAATGAATGAATGAATGACTCAATGACTCATTTAAGGCAGGAACACACCAAGCCGACTGTCGGCCGTCGGGCAGTTTTTGTTCGTCGGCCGACTAAGTTTTCTCAGAAATACTCATTTTTCCCACAAATGCTCGTAATCACGTTGGAAAGGTCACGCGCGACGTAGGTGGAAGTACCGATACAGTGTTTACAAAGTGAACGTGCAAAGATGCGCCTTCTTTCCAAGTCAAACGGCCTTTACAAAAAAGGTAAAACAACGATGTCGGACGATTTTGAAGTCGGAGGAGAAAATGAGATGAGAGTTTTTTCCGCTGATTGGTCAACCAAACATTAAACGGTGCATTATCAGTTCTTCCGCAGTTCAGCGCAGCAGAATAACAGTCCTTCGCTGTGATGGATTTAACACATTTATTGCAACTATATAATCACTTTTAAATTTACATTTAATCTTAATCTCTATCTCTCAAACAGCCAGACTAACGAATGGCTTGAGACACAAATCGAGGCAGAGCATGTAGAGGCTTTCTTCTGTGTGTCCATAAAAACGCGTGTTTAGCTCAGAAATATTATTATCTCAGATATAATCATTTACTTCGCACCTGCACTCACAACTACCTTATAGCCAACCCCTTTGACACACTGCCTGTTTTATTATTGCTGACCACCATCGCAGTTTATGTTCACAGCACATCTATTATAGTTCTATTATGATTTTTATTCAGTCAAGAGATGGATATTATAATGCCGTTATATCGTAGGCTTTCCTGTAGCTCAGTGGTTAGAGCATGGCACTAGCAATGCCAAGGTCATGGGTTCGATCCCAGGGATTGCACATACTCAGATACAAATGTATAGTATAATGCAATGTAAGTCGCTTTGGATAAATGCGTCTGCCAAATGCATAAATGTAAATGTAAATGTAAATCTCACAGAATGTTTCAGTGATTGACTTTAGTGAAATATGAATTTGACATAACGATTTTAAGGTGAACTTGTTTGAGTTATATGAATAAAACCCTGAAATAAGACTTTGTACAATAAACCAGAGATGAAAGGTTTTCATATTCAATGCCATCTACCAGTGTCAGAAATTAACTTTCCCATATGGGACAAATGATTTTCAGGGGTATTGTTTTTTTTACCTTTATATATAATTTCTTTCCTAATCTTATTAAATACGTATGCTATCTATAATGTTAAATTCCTAAATGTAGTCAAATAAATTAGAATAATATGACAATATGCTGTTATCAATTAAATCAGTATCAACCAACTGCATGAAGTTGCTTTCAGATGTAGCTACTTACAGTAAATACATTTACACATGAATTAAAACTGTATTATATAATGAGATTAATATTTTAAACAACATTTTTATTCAGAAATATGAAATGACAAAATTATGCTTGGATTATGAAAGTAATATCGCCACAAGGTGGCAGTAAGTCATTGTGTTAAAGAAGGAGTCATTTATTCATTTGTCAATTCGTTCAAAACGCTGATTCATTCAGGAATAAAATCAAGTGGCTGTCTATATTAATTGGTGAATCATCGTCTATATTAATGGGTTGTTGAAAGACTCTTATTCATTCAGGAATGAAACAACTCTGTGCGCCTACTGCGAGTCAGTCACACAATGGTTCTGTGACCTTATTTGCTTTGGAAGTTTAGTTGGCAGAGAAAATTACCGTTCTGTCTGCCATCAGTTTGCCGGCCAATACTTAATATTAATTAAATAATCTCAGCGTACTGCCTAAAACAAAAGTTATGACATCTGTGTATGATGACTTAAATTGATACTGGTCTGGGCTTCACAATCTCTGTGCTGTCGCGTGAGTCGCGCAGCGTTGCTACACAGTTTTTGATAGGTGGTCAGCAATAATAAAACAGGCAGTGTGCCAAAGGTATTGGCTATGAGGTAGTTGTGAGTGCAGGTGCGAAGTAAATTATTATTTCTGAGATAAACCAGTATAATGATAATAATATTTCTGAGCTAAACACGCGTTTTTATGGACACACAGAAGAAAGCCTCTACATGCTCTGCCTCGATTTGTGTCTCAAGCCATTCGTTAGTCTGGCTGCTTGAGAGATAGAGATTAAGATTAAATATAAATTTAAAAGTGATTATATAGTTGCAATAAACGCGTTAAATCCATCGCAGATAAGGACTATTATTTTGATGCGCTGAACTGCGGAAGAACTGATAATGCACCGTTTAATGTTTGGTTGACCAATCAGCGGAAAGGGGTGTTTCATTCCCGCCCACATGTTGAGATCAAATATTCAAGTTGTTTGTTTATTCATTTTCTACCCCTGAACGAGAAACGACCAAATTCTTGTTTTTCGTTTTGTTTGAAAAAAATGAAAAACGAAAAAGGTGCCGTTATTAAATAAAAAAACGAATGACCAAAAGATACACGGACCTTTATCCCATAGAAATTTCCATAAAATGAAATCCGACAAATTAAACTCCACAAAAAGCAGCATGAATATAAGACAACAATAAAAAAAGTCACAATAGTAAAAATATTTATAATAATAATAATAATAATATTGGCTGAGATTTCGATATTTTGTTACAGAAAGGCCGAAGCTGATTGTTTGGTTCTTGTCACATGACCTGCAGTACTCTTGCGGCATTTTGAAAAGTTGAGAATTTTTCATCTCGATGCGCCTGGAAAACGCACCGCATGCGCGTCGCGACCGCGTCGCTTCCATTATGAGCGCCCCTGCCTACATTTGAAATAACTGACTTGCGTGCGGAAAAGACGCAAAATGTGAACGGCGCCTAATGCTATTCTGCGTTCCCTCTGCGGCTGCTATGAGAGCTTGTTGCACACTGCAGTAAGCTAGATCGATATTAATCATGGTAAAACATGGTACTCGCAGTAAATCAAGAAAACGAGATTTAAACTATAAGACTTACTGTGTTGAGCTATATAACGATTAGTTTTCTGTTGATGAATGTATCCAAAAGTTGCTCACCTGTCTAATAAAACACATAATATATTAAAGCGTGTTTGGTGTTTCCATGGTTTCGACAAAATAAAACCGGAAACCGAGGGTAACGCAGGTATGATGTCACTGATAGGCGACACACGGACACGGACTCTGGATTTAAGCATTCTTGGAAACATTTGGGATAATGTAAGTACACGAGTCAACAAAATATATAATACTGTTATAGTGGTTTTTGGATATTTAAATCCAAAAATCTTACATATTGTGCCTTTAATAAATGATTATTAATATATTAAAATAATCTAACTCTAATATAAATTAAAATGCTAAATAAGACAAAATTAGGATGTAAACAGAGTATTTAAAGGTGCTATTTGTAGAATACAGAAACTCTTGTTATTAGCGACACCGGTGGCCACCAAGTGAACTGCAGCCAGTGATTCACACTCGTGCACAAACTCCATATTGAGCATGTTTACAGTTTATTGAAATAACCCGATTTCATGCAAATCAATAACCTGGCAATGCAAATAAACTACATTTACAAGACTGTATTAAAAAAAAACAGGTTATTTCCCGGTGGTGATGTAAGCATGTATTTCACTCAGTGAGTATTCTATTTATTATGTGAGTTGTGATGTTAAAGCATTAAAAACCCCACAGAGTATTTCAAAATATCATCGGGAAACTTGCACAGACTCATTCTCCTCTCGTATTTGAAGTTTCTACAACTGTATCACTTGTCCTTTGGCTGCACGAGATGAGCACACATTTTTTGGGTCAAGAAAAAGTCAAAGTTTGCAATATACAGGAGGTCCTTCTCAAAAAATTAGCATATTGTGATAAAAGTTCATTATTTTCCATAATGTAATGATAAAATTAAACTTTCATATATTTTAGATTCATTGCACACCAACTGAAATATTTCAGGTCTTTTATTGTTTTAATACTGATGATTTTGGCATACAGCTCATGAAAACCCAAAATTCCTATCTCAAAAAATTAGCATATTTCATCCGACCAATAAAAGAAAAGTGTTTTTAATACAAAAAAAGTCAACCTTCAAATAATTATGTTCAGTTATGCACTCAATACTTGGTCGGGAATCCTTTTGCAGAAATGACTGCTTCAATGCGGCGTGGCATGGAGGCAATCAGCCTGTGGCACTGCTGAGGTGTTATGGAGGCCCAGGATGCTTCGATAGCGGCCTTAAGCTCATCCAGAGTGTTGGGTCTTGCGTCTCTCAACTTTCTCTTCACAATATCCCACAGATTCTCTATGGGGTTCAGGTCAGGAGAGTTGGCAGGCCAATTGAGCACAGTAATACCATGGTCAGTAAACCATTTACCAGTGGTTTTGGCACTGTGAGCAGGTGCCAGGTCGTGCTGAAAAACGAAATCTTCATCTCCATAAAGCTTTTCAGCAGATGGAAGCATGAAGTGCTCCAAAATCTCCTGATAGCTAGCTGCATTGACCCTGCCCTTGATAAAACACAGTGGACCAACACCAGCAGCTGACATGGCACCCCAGACCATCACTGACTGTGGGAACTTGACACTGGACTTCAGGCATTTTGGCATTTCCTTCTCCCCAGTCTTCCTCCAGACTCTGGCACCTTGATTTCCGAATGACTTTGGACCACTGAGCAACAGTCCAGTGCTGCTTCTCTGTAGCCCAGGTCAGGCGCTTCTGCCGCTGTTTCTGGTTCAAAAGTGGCTTGACCTGGGGAATGCGGCACCTGTAGCCCATTTCCTGCACACGCCTGTGCACGGTGGCTCTGGATGTTTCTACTCCAGACTCAGTCCACTGCTTCCGCAGGTCCCCCAAGGTCTGGAATCGGTCCTTCTCCACAATCTTCCTCAGGGTCCGGTCACCTCTTCTCGTTGTGCAGCGTTTTTTGCCACACTTTTTCCTTCCCACAGACTTCCCACTGAGGTGCCTTGATACAGCACTCTGGGAACAGCCTATTCGTTCAGAAATTTCTTTCTGTGTCTTACCCTCTCGCTTGAGGGTGTCAATGATGGCCTTCTGGACAGCAGTCAGGTCGGCAGTCTTACCCATGATTGCGGTTTTGAGTAATGAACCAGGCTGGGAGTTTTTAAAAGCCTCAGGAATCTTTTGCAGGTGTTTAGAGTTAATTAGTTGATTCAGATGATTAGGTTAATAGCTCGTTTAGAGAACCTTTTCATGATATGCTAATTTTTTGAGATAGGAATTTTGGGTTTTCATGAGCTGTATGCCAAAATCATCAGTATTAAAACAATAAAAGACCTGAAATATTTCAGTTGGTGTGCAATGAATCTAAAATATATGAAAGTTTAATTTTATCATTACATTATGGAAAATAATGAACTTTTATCACAATATGCTAATTTTTTGAGAAGGACCTGTACATTATATTTCTCCTCCCCTATACCGTGCTTAAATATGCCGTATAAGGATGCTTTCCTGTCACAGATCGGGGTAACGGGCAAAAATCTAGCTCTGTCGATCGGTTTATTATATTAATAAATAATTTTTAATACATTAAATTAAAATGCTAAAAAATGCATAAAAATCAAGGTGTAAACTAAAATTATATTTATCATAATTTTCCCTCAATAACTACTGTTTTTGCTGAAGAACATACAGTTCTGGAATTATAAAATGAATTGTGATTAATTAATTTTACATATCACTAAAAAAATTGAAAGAAAGAAGCAGCATGGACATTCTGCTAAACATTTCCTTATTCCCAGACAAGCAGTTACTCATCAGAAACATCATCACGGTGATCAAAAGCTCTTCTACATCGAACACACACTCTCTTGTTTTCACTTCTCCATCTTTCTCCATCTCATTTTAAAAGCAAACAGGATTAGATGTGGGCCAAAGGAGTGTTTTACTGAAAAGAGGGGCATCTCTGAGAAACGCTCACTATTAAGTCCAGCATGTCGAGGCACGGGTCCTGTCTCTTCCTGTTCGCTCTGACTCACGTTCCCACAAAACGACACAGAGAAACACTCACTCCTTTCATTCGATATGAAAACAGCGCTTTGTGGATTAAGCATTGAACAAATATAAAGTCACCACGTCTTCTGGGAGCGTTCATTATCACAATGAGCTGGAATCCGAGGCTTCTGCCTTTGATGGTTTGGCGTGGACCTTCGAACCCGAGACGCAGGGGATGTTTGGATTGTGTGGGAGACTATGAGGAGTTTTGGGTAAATATTTGGAACTCTTTTCATACCGAGACAAGCATCGCTGGACTAGTCCAGACTGGGACACTTTATGAAAGGGACGTACATTATCCACGGTTGGAGATGAAGACTCTTTATATCTGCTATTGGTGGGAAAACATCACTTATACTAAACCTTCATGCACAAGCTTCTGCTCGGAAACTGTCTCTGTCATCAGAGTCCATGATGTCTTCAGACAGAAACATTTGCATTTGATTGATCTGCGATGCAAATAGAGGAAGTTGAAATGGAACATCTTAGTCACGAGAGCTCAATATGTAACTGTACTGCTGGTTATTATAGTTAAATAAGTACGAAGTAAAAGTAGTACTAGTAAGTACTAACTTATGTACTAAAAAACTAAAAACTAAACTAAAATTAATAAAATATAAAAAGAACACAATAAAAATGGCAAAATACAGAGCTAAATTACTAAGTAAAACCATAAAAAAATGT
>RJVU01007700.1:2923991-2940883 GCA_003731715.1 Anabarilius grahami | reverse complement strand
CACTCTCACAAAAACAGAGAGAAAATTATATAATTTAAATTTAGTATTAGAATTTATGTATACTGTAAAAACTGTAATAAACTGTAAACATTAAATAATTAAGACATTACTAACAAGTAAAGTAAATATAATGAATATATAAGCTAATATAGTGCATATATTTAGTGAAATACTCCCTCTAGAGTTCATTTCTCTAGTGAACTAACATGCTGTGGACACTAAATGACTTGCCTGAGGTAAATGTAGTGCTACGCGAGATATTATTCTCAAGCTGTTTTATTGATGTTTTTCCGTGTTTGAAACACTGGAGAGCATATCTAAACATATCTATGCATGTTCTTCTTTATCTGTGTTTTTTCCTGTTGTGGCGGTTAGCAAACTGCATTGCATTACCGTGCACGCCCCCCCTCTGGATTGGAGTGTGGATCGCCTGTGACTGACTGTATTCGTCGTCTGACTGTATGCACCGAACCGTTACGTCCATATCATGACAGTTCGGGACGAATACATGAACTATTACACCCCTAATACATATATAGCTAATCCTTTTCTAACACAAGAAGTATGAGAGTATGAGGTCTGTCTTATCCAGGTGCAATGTTATGATTTGATAGTAAATCCTAACACTGGTGTACTCCACCATCACCAGTGTATTGTCAAAGTATGCAAATTGGGACATAAACATGGATGCACTAAGACCCTTCCCAGAATAAACCTCCAGCAGTGGGAAGATTCCCGTGGGACTCACTGGCTGGCTGTGACCCACCTCACCCGGGTCTCACCCGCCAGCGTCCCTTCATCCCACTCAACCGAGCGGAAATCCCAACGTGAAACTGAGCCAGACGGCAGGAGCGTGACATCAGCACCTGGCACATCAGCAGAGAGACACTGATGTCATCTGTGCAGAAGGGCTGGTGCGTGTCAATCAAAACCAGAGACGATGGAAAGAGTGAGAAAACCAGAGAAGGAGGACAATGACAGGAACTCTACAATACTGGAGCAGAAGAATCATGCTCAATGCTGTCCTAAAGGTCAGAGGTCAGTCCCTCAGTGGCCGTGTCTGTAAAGTGAACAGCAGTGCGTTTGTCTTTTCTATAATCACTTTCAATAGACAATCAGTAAAATCATCATATACAGCTGGGAATATGCAAACTTTACGTCTGAGCACCTAGCAAGTTAATCAATCCATTTTCGAATAAATATATATAAAGAAATACCGATGATACTTTTATTCTGCATGGAACGTTTATAAACTCGGGAGAGGGTGTGTGACCTTGCACCCAAAAAGAAAAAGAGGAAAACTGTTAAATGATGTCTGGATCCAGCCGGTAGCCTCTGTAATCCCACAAACCTCCTCTCACGAATCCTCTCTGAAAGAGTTCTCATCAATTCTCCTACAGCGACTGAACCAGCATGAGCTTGTGGAGCCACCGTTTGCCGTCTCGCGTAAAGCTAATCATTATCTCTCTGGCCAGCGGATGCCAGCTCTGTTTACCATCAAGAGACCGTCGAACACAGTCTATCATCTCCGCTAGGTATTTTTATCTCACAAAGGGGCAGAAGTCTAAAAACAGCATTTGTTCTGACCCCAAAAGACACATCTTCAGTTGTTTTTTTTGAAAACCGGTGACACACACAAACAGATTATTGACAATAGTCCGAGCCGCCTGTAGCGTCTGACTAAACCGCAAACTGGGTTGGGATGAGACGTCCCTTCTACGGCTTTGTAGTGGCATATAAAGACATTCCAGTGTCATCTCGACCACAGTCAGACGTCTAAAAATACTCGCAGATCGAACGGCCTTGAAAACAAACACAGGAGAGGAGAGATAATAGAGTTGCTGTGGTGAGAAAGTTATTTTCTCTTTTCTTCGTCTGCTGTTTGTTCATGTTGTGCCAGTTGAGCTCGAGCGCACGAGTCAGTTTACATCCTTCTGTCATTCTTTACTATCCATCCACCCATCCATCCATCCATCCATCATTTTATATATATATTGTTCTATCTATCTATCTATCTATCTATCTATCTATCTATCTATCTATCTATCTATCTATCTATCTATCTATCTATCTATCTATCTATCTATCTATCATTTTATATATCTACTGTTCTATCCATCCAATCTATCTATCCATCATCCATCCATTTATCTATCAATCAATCAATCAATCAATCAATCAATCAATCAATCAATCAATCAATCAATCAATCAATCAATCAATCAATCAATCAATCAATCAATCATTCTATTTAGTGTTCTATCCATCCATCCATCCATCCATCCATCCTTCTATCCATCGTTCTATCCATCCATCCATCCATCCATCCATCGTTCTATTGTTCTATCATCCACTCTAATCCATCCATCCATCCATCCATCATTTTATATATCTATTGTTCTATCTATTGTTCCATTCGTCCGTCTTTTATTTTTTATTTTATTTACCATTCCAGATATTATTCTCAAGCTGTTTTATTGATGTTTTTCCGTGTTTGAAACACTGGAGAGCATATCTAAAAATATCTATGCATGTTCTTCTTTATCTGTGTTTTTTCCTGTT
Organism: Anabarilius grahami; assembly: GCA_003731715.1. NCBI lineage: Eukaryota > Metazoa > Chordata > Actinopteri > Cypriniformes > Xenocyprididae > Anabarilius > Anabarilius grahami. Next base: position 2,938,321 of record RJVU01007700.1, on the reverse strand, counting down.
GTGGCGGTTAGCAAACTGCATTGCATTACCGTGCACGCCCCCCTCTGGATTGGAGTGTGGATCGCCTGTGACTGACTGTATTCGTCGTCTGACTGTATGCACCGAACCGTTACGTCCATATCATGACAGTTCGGGACGAATACATGAACTATTACACCCCTAATACATATATAGCTAATCCTTTTCTAACACAAGAAGTATGAGAGTATGAGGTCTGTATATATATATTGTTCTATCTATCTATCTATCTATCTATCTATCTATCTATCTATCTATCTATCTATCTATCTATCTATCTATCTATCTATCTATCTATCTATCTATCATTTTATATATCTACTGTTCTATCCATCCAATCTATCTATCCATCATCCATCCATTTATCTATCAATCAATCAATCAATCAATCAATCAATCAATCAATCAATCAATCAATCAATCAATCAATCAATCAATCAATCAATCAATCAATCAATCATTCTATTTAGTGTTCTATCCATCCATCCATCCATCCATCCATCCTTCTATCCATCGTTCTATCCATCCATCCATCCATCCATCCATCGTTCTATTGTTCTATCATCCACTCTAATCCATCCATCCATCCATCCATCATTTTATATATCTATTGTTCTATCTATTGTTCCATTCGTCCGTCTTTTATTTTTTATTTTATTTACCATTCCAGCATGAAAGTCAATACTCATGGCAAATTTGAGTAATAAAGTATAAAATAATCATAATAACAACACTTCAAAGAATTGTATACAATAATTTAGCAATATTATTTTTACAAAAAAATTACAAATAATAATAACAACAATATAACAATAACATTTATATGAATTCTTTCTTACTATTCATCCCAAATCAAACACACACTCTGTGTGTTTATCAGTGTTGTCGTGTCATGGATGCATGTGCACAGATTATAATGCATGCACACGTGTTGTGGTAGTGTGTTTTGTGTTTTGTGCATGTGGTTGGATATCGATGCATTCATACACAGATGCAGAGAATACATAGACTTCCGGTGCAGTTTACAATATGAACCATGAAGAACATCTGCTCAAGGGCTCAGGCAGGAGAGAGAGAGAGAGAGAGAGAGAGAGCTTTTGCAAATGGACGTCTGCTATATGAATTAAAGAGAAATCACTAGAAAGTCAAACATCTACAGGAAAATGACAGCCGGTTTGATGAGTGCTAATCACATGTCCAAGAACTAGTCAAATACTGGCTATAAAAATGTTAGGATAAAATCAACAGTAAATGCCCTAAAGACCAAGGAATGGTTTGACAAACTATTTTAAGTTTTGCCACAAACAGAGTTTCTCCAAAGGCATTTTTTCTCCATTTTGTCACCCATAGTGTATGGGTTATTTGACACTTGGGGTGTAATGGTTCATGGATTCATCCCAAACCATCAGGGTACGGATGTCACAGTTCGGTTCATACAACGAATACAGTCAGTCACAGGTGATTCACACTCCAATCCAGAAGGGGGCGCACGTGGTAATGCAACGTTGTTTGCTAACCGACACAGCAGGAAAAACGCAGAAGAACAAACGATCTATGCATAGATATGTTTACGTGTCTCTCTCAACCAGTGTTTCAACCGCGGAAAGACATCAATAACACAGCTCGAGAATATCTCGCGTAGCACTACATTTACCTCAGGCAAGTCATTTAGTGTCCACAGCATGTTAGTTCACTAGAGAAATGAACTCTACAGGGAGCATTTCACTAAATATATGCACTATATTAGCTTATATATTCATTATATTTACTTTACCTGATAGTAATGACTTAATTAATATATGTTTAAATAAATTTGTCATGAAAACAAGTGACTTGACTTGAATCGAGATCTTATGATTGGACAAATATCTCTATATGCTCCTTTTAACAAGATGATCTCAGCAATATTGTTGGCCTGTTTTTAGATCTGCTTAAAGAAACAAAACCCTTTGTACACACACTATCATTCAAAAGTCTGGGCTTGGTAAGATTTATTAAATGTTTTCAAAAGAAGTCACCAAAACTGCATTTATTTGATCAAAAATCCAGAAAAAAACTGTAATATTGTAAAATATTATTACAATTTCAAATAGCTTTTTTTTGGTGAATATATAGAAAAATGTAATTTATTCCTCTGATGCAAAGCTGAGTTTTCAGCATCATTACTCCAGTCTTAAGTGTCGCATGATCCTTCAGAAGCTTCTGAACGGTAGTGTAGCTGAGGATGATGTGAAGTGGACTTGAAGAACTGCAGGCAATCTTATAGAGCCAAAAGAGAGTAAAACAGAGTAAATATTGTCTGAAGTCCCACTGACGAACTAGGACAAATAACATGGGAATATGACTCACATCTAAACATGTGCTTTTAATCGAAGCCTCACAGTGTTTGTAAACACTGAGGATGAGGACGTCACACATATGTCCATGTGGTCATCTGTGGAATTTGACTAGATTCAACCAATTGGGAGATGAATTTATGCCAGTTTTGAAAAGTCTATTTATTTTGCTGCACATGCACAATTACATGGTTAGTTGCATTCTGCTATTTGCATTTAGCCGTGTTTTACCCTCTGTTCTGTCACTCTGTGACTCACAACTGACCGGTGACCTGCTCATTGTGAAGCGGCGGTCTATAGAGAACAGGATGAAGTCTGGAAAAATGAGTTGTGCGATGGTTGGCGAGGGTATTAGAACTACAGGACTGTCAAAACAGGAACGGGCTCAGATTACAGCTGTCGCCCTCGCCGGCTCGCCCCGTCTCCCATTGAGAGGCACGGAAACCCACACCATAATGAGCCGACCATAATGAGAGCGGGAGAGTCGGATTGTCTGCTGACTCAATGAAAGGGATTAGAAGGTATTGTGGCGGTTTCCAAGAAGAGAAGAGGAGGAGACGTCGCAAAATGCAAGCCGATAGAGGCGTCTGGGTAACTTCACCTGCAGAAATCGACAGGATGTTCCTCTCATTGAAACTCAGTGAATTACAGCTGCGGTGGATCTCACTCATGTGCCATGTTATAATATAAAATAGATCAAACCGCCTCTGAAATCTGATTGGATGAGCCACATTCAAATCTGCTTTAAAAACAGTGACATAACAAGAGAGCAATTACAGTGATTTTACCACAGGTAAAGGGTTGTCTATGTGCATGACAATATGATAACAAAAGATGTCCAATAAATAGATGAATTAATATTAATATCAAAAATAATAATAAAAAGAAATAATAATAATACATACATTTAATTCTAATAATAATAAATAAGTATAACTAATTATAACGCATACACACACACGCACGCATATTAAAGTAAATGTTTTATTTGATTGTTTTTATTTTTTAATTATTTAGGTTTTGCACGCACAAACATACACACATGCACACACACACTCGCACGCACACGTGCAGACACACACACATACACACACACACTCGCACTCACACACATGTGCAGACACATGCACGCACATCTGTTGAAGTAAATGTTTTATTTTTATTATTATTTAAAAATGATTTATTTTGGTTTTTATTATCTTTAGATTTTTATGATTTAATTACTTAATAGCTTCTCATTAAACTCACAAAGCCCAGTCTGGGAAACGCTGACGTCATGTAATATTTAATGCACTTCATGTTGTTGATAACTAAAATTGGAATATATTTTCTTTCTCTTTGTATTGTTATATCCATATGGTACAATATTAACCTATTCAAGTTAGGTCAAAAGTAATGTAAAAGTAATCAAGTACTCAGATTATATGTGTATTTCCCTGCCCTTCATCTTGTGAATGATATTTTATATCTAATTTAACATCATGAATATTAAACAGATTTGTCAAACTGAATGATTTTTACTGTTCACATCCAAATAAACAAATCTGTGCCTCGTGTGAAAACAGCAGATAATACAGTATAAAACAGCGCTAAACAAATATGAGAAATTAACTACCAACTAAACGTCTGAAATGTTTTGAACTCTGTAGTTATCATAAGTGTGTGTGTGAGCTAAAAATAAGGCCTGTCACTACTGACGTCTTTCTCCAGCGTGTGGGAGTAACACCAGATCTCTCTCGGGACTCCATGTGGCCGAAGCCCCATAATCACACACTCGGAGCGAGAGAAAGCGAGGCATGGGATCGTCGTAAACTCCGTCCGTACACACACCACCATGCAAACGGCCACCTCAAGGCCCGGCTGTTTTATTGTTGTTTTATTTTGGAGTGTAAACATGACTCGCTCACACAAACAGACTCCATGGCAACCATCTGACCCCGACGACCAATCAATTACTGACACTTAAACAACTGGACAATTAACAGCTTGTAATGGTAAACTGATCGTTTTTTTACCCACATGGAACTTTCCAGAAAAAAATGCAAATAAATAAAGTTCTCAGTGTGTTTCTTGAAGCAAATAGCAACAATCCAACTTGAACTTCTGGTTACTATTGGTGTAGTTTTGCCACTAACATCACTATTACTACTAACAATCATAGTTAAAGCGATAGTTCACCCAAAAATTTAAATTTGATGTTTATCTGCTTATCCCCAGGGCATCCAAGATGTAGGTGACTTTGTTTCTTCAGTAGAACACAAATGATGATTTTTAACTCCAACCGTTGCCGTCTGTCAGCCGTATAATGCATGTTCAATCTTCGTATATAAGAGTAAAAAAAACATGCACAGGCAAATCCAAATTAAACCCTGCGGCTCGTGACGACACACTGATGTCCTAAGACACGAAACGATCGGTTTGTGCGAGAAACCGAACAGTATTTATATCATTTTTTACCTCTAAAACACCACTATGTCCAACTGCCCTCCACATCCGGTAAAAAAAGATATAAATACTGTCCGATCGTTTCGTGTCTTAGGACATCAATGTGTCATCACGAGCCACAGGGTTTAATTTGGATTTGCCTGTGCATGTTTTTTTGACTCTTATAGACGAAGTTCCCATTGACATGCATTATACGGCTGACAGACGGTAACGGTTGGAGTTAAAAATCATCATTTGTGTTCTACTGAAGAAATAATCTTGTATGCCCTGGAGGTAAAGCAGATAAATATCAAATTTTCATTTTTGGGTGAACTATCCCTTTAAGGGATTGTTCAAATCACTGACCCCAAGTATTAAACGTTGGCCTGTTTTCCAGACAAAAGTTGTGGGATAAGATTCCTTAACTTATGCTACTGTTATTTTTGATTACTGTATTTACCGGAAAATAAGTCACACCTGGTCAAAATGGCACTGTTAAGACATTCAGAAATAATAAAAAAATACTGGTAAGTAAAATGAAATGTTTACAAACATTATAAACACTATAAATATTAGGGGTGTAACAGTACATGTATTCATCCCGAACTGTACGGTACAGACGTCACGGCTCATACAATCAGATGACGAATACAGTCAGTCACGGGCGATTCACACTCCAATCCAGAAGGGGGCGCATGCGGTAATGCAACACTGTTTGCTAACCGCCACAACAGGAAAAAGAGCAGAAGATGATCAGTAAAAAGTATTTTTTTCCACATTATTCAAGTTAAAACATGTCAATGTCATTGGATTAGATGCACAATATAAATTTTTTTTGCCTTAAAATATGAAAGAAAGCATTTCTAAAGACATTTATGCATTTTGAAGTGTGTGTTTATATACTTTTTGTGGCCAATTGTATCAAATATAAAACATCCTAGTTCTGATGTAAACATCCTTACGTGTTATTGGATGTAACGGCGGAGATATCAAATGTTATGAGCGGATTTGTTGAGGGAGAGAGAGAGACACAGATGGGATTCCTCCAGATCGGCATGGAGAATTGAGCGTCAGGAATGCTCTCCCAGTGTAAACACTGCTGGCCTGCGGAATGCTGCCACCACGCTTTGATGTCTGAAGTCTATCTCTACCACAAAATCCTCTTTATCGCTGCAGTGATCCAACAAACAACAGGAGAAGAAAAACAGCAGCGCACAATGGGAGAAAAGAATTCACTCTTCTATACAGTAACAATCTTACACAGAGTCAGTGATACAGTCGCACCTGCCTCTATCTCACAGGGAGGGCGTCCAGTTTACACAGAGCGGAGCGGCCAATACAATCACTCAACCAGGGTCAGATGTCTGACTATCCTGTAACATTCCAGAACATGATTCAGGTAAACTGAAGTGTGCATGTGTGTGTTTGAGTAACAGAGTACATTAGCAAACATTATCAGTGCTGTTCAATAGTGAAGATGTGATTGAGTTTGTGCTCCACCCTGAACACCATCCCAACCACACAGTAACACATAAAACACTCAGAACACCCCAGCAACCACCCTGAACACCATAGAAACCACACAGCAACACATCAGGCACTCAGAATACCCTAGCAACACCCTAGCAACCACCCAGAACACCATAGAAACCACACAGCAACACATCAGGCACTCAGAATACCCTAGCAACACCCTAGCAACCACCCAGAATACCATAGAAACCACACAGTAACACATCAGGCACTCAGAATACCCTAGCAACACCCCAGCAACAACCCAGAACACCATAGAAACCAAATATAAACACATTAAACACTAAGAAAAACCCAGCGACACCCCAGCAACCACCCAGAACAACACAGTAAACACTCAGAATACCCTAGATACACCCCAACAACCACCCAGAACACCATAGCAACCACACAGTAATACATAAAACACTCAGAACACACTAGCTACACTCTAGAACACCATACAAACCACAAAGGAACACATCAAGCACTCTGAACACCCTAGCTACACTCCAACAACCACCCAGAACACCACATAAACCACATAGTAAAACATTAAACACTCAGAATACCCTAGATACACCCCAGCAACCACCCAGAACACCATAGAAACCACAAAGGACTCTGAACACCCTAGATACATTAAGCACCCTGAACACCCCGGATAAACCCCAGCAACCACCCAGAACACCACGGCAACCACAAAGTAACACATTAAACACTTGGAACACCCTGGAAATGCCCCAGCAACCACCCAGAACACCACACTAACCAAATAGTAAGACATTGAACACTCAGAATACCCTTGCAACAACCCAGAAACCACATAATAACACATTAAACACACTAGCAACACTCCAGCAACCACCCAGAACACCACAGAAACCACAAAGAAACACATAAAACACTCAGAACACCTAGCTACACCCCAGCAACACCCCAGAACACCATCGAAACCACATAGTAACACATTAAACAGTCAGAATTCCCTAGCAACACCCCAACAACCACCCAGAACACCATAGAAACCAAAAAGCACTCTGAACACCCTAGATACACCCCAGCAACCACCAAAACACCATAGAAACCACATAGTAACACATCAAGCACTCTGAACACCCTAGATACACCCCAGCAACCACCAGAACACCATAGAAACCACATAGTAACACATCAAGCACTCTGAACACCCTAGCAACACCCCAGCAACCACCCAGAACACCACAATAACCAAATAGCAACACACTGAACACTCAGAATACCCCAGCAACACCCCAGAAATCATGCAGAACACCATAGCAACCACACAGCAATACATTAAACACTCAGAACCCCCTAGCAACACCCCAACAACCACCCAGAACACCATGGCAACCACACAGTAACACAACAATCACTCTGAACACCCTAGCAACACCTAGAAACCACCCAGTATAGCACAACAACCACAGTTACACATTAAGCACTTATAACACCCTAGCAACACCCTAACAACCACCCAGAATACCATAGCAACCGCAAACACATCAAGCACACTGAATACCCAAGCAACACTCTGACAACCACCCAGTATAGCACAGCAACCACACAACAAATGCACAACAATGTTTCAAAATCACTCAGAACAACCACACATTAACACATTAAAAACTATGAACTCCCTAGGAACCACCCAAACCGCCCTAGCAACCAAAAAGTAACATGAGCAGAGCAATTCCATTACCCCAACATCAATGATGGGTAAGGCAGGCACCGCTAATATTTTTAATAGAAACTAGTATAAATGACTACTTAAAATGTGAGCGTTTTAAAGTTTTTTAAAACTGAAGTAGAAAAAAAAAGTCTGGCAGCAGCAGAAGTCTGTCATTTTCTAGTGTGTCAGCACACAACACACATATTAGTCTCATGACAGAAGATATAAACTCATTTAACAATGTTTATGAGTCGATGAGTCCCCATGGCAATATCTGAGAGTCTGAATTTCCCACTGAAGCTACTGTGAGTTATTTGGATTAAAAAGCCAACTTTAAAGCATGTGACAAAGACTCTCAGACAGCTGCAGCCGCACTGGACACACACCAGCTTCAACAGGGCTTACATTTTCACAGCCTGGTGCCACCTCGCTCGAAAACAGGAGACACGGCGCCTCCCCTTCGCCAGCAGACGGCCGGACGAGGGCAGAAAAATGCAAAGGAATAAGAGTATGAGGAAAAAATCAAAGGATCGCTCCATCTTCATTTGTGTCACGGGCCGCTCTGGCAGGCGTTCCGAAACCCCATCAGAGGCGGAGGGGAAAGTCATCAGCATGAAAATCCCCTCCGCACCCACAGCTCCACATCATTCCGCTTTAAAGTGTATTTTTGACATAATTACAGAAGAGGGTGAAGCGTCTTGAGTCATGCTCGAGCCCGGAACCATCGGCCTCTCCGGCTACAAACACATAAACACAGGCCTGCCTCCCTCCGACCATACCACCGCCTTTTTCTCCGGATCCAGACGCTTGATGTTTTTCAACCCTCGTTTTTTCCCCCTCTCTGAGTGATTGGGACAAGAGTGAGGAAAGCTTTAATTTAACGTGTCTCCCGTTTGGGCTGCCGTCAAAATAAACGGTCATAAATCAGGTCAGAAATGTCAAATCTGGTAATTCTGGTAAAATGAGCTAAAAAACTGAAAATAAAAATGTCTTTAAAAACATTGATGATAATCAGAAATGTTTCTTAAGCAGCAAATCAGTATATTAGAATGATTTCTGAAGGATCATGTGACACTGAAGACTGGAGTAATGATGCTGAAAATTCAACTTTGATCACAGGAATAAAATACATTTTACTATATATTCACATAGAAAACAGTTATTTTAAATTGTAATAATATTTCACATTTTTACTGTTTTTACTGTATTTTTGACCTAATAAATGCAGCCTTGGTGAGCAGAAGAGACTTTAAAAAGTTAGAAAATATTTCCTACCCCCAAACATCTGACTGGTAGCTATACTAAACTGATGTGAAATATCTTTTCTTAAAACAGCGTGTTGGCTTTTAATATATATTTTGCCTAATTGTTTTAATAGACATCATTATAAGCTTCCTAGTAAGACGTTTAAGGAGTTTCAATGAGGAAATGCATTTGTCTTGACAAGATTACTGGTGTTCTTCGCCAGGCGTTCACCGCTCACAGTTTACAAATCTTTATCCTTCTTTCCTTTCAACACAAGGACAGACCAGAGCGACTACATGATTACTATACGACTATAAAAATCTCCGACATATGACAAAACCAGGCAATGACGCGTTCCATTTCCTTCTGACATCTATATTTCAATCTCCACCTCTTCAAAGAGCTTCTCTAGCGTCCCTCACTGCACAGAAACCCATTAGAGATTCATCACATGGGGTCATTCTAGGTCACAGTTTCAGCCTGAAGACCAGCACAGTTCTCTTCTTCATAAGAACACGACCAAAATTAGCATTAACTCACTGTAAAACATGAGCAACTTATGGATGAATCACTCTTAGACATATGATTCATAGACTTACTCTTGAAAATTAAAAGCCTATGTAACTTTTTGGCAGATCTAAAAAGGAACAGTTGCATATCTGTCATCATTCACTCGCCCTCATGTCATTCCAAACCCGTATGATTTCCTTTCTTCTGTGGAGCACAAATCGAGTCGTTTTGCTGATCATCATTTTCCATGCAATGAAATCAGGCAGTATTCAGGGGCTCCAGAGATGAGCGTGAACATTGTTAAACATCTGCTTTTGTGCTTCACTGGAAAATAAAGTCTAACAGTATAAAAGATAAATAAACATAAATAAACAAAACGAAAGGACATAAGACAACTAAAATAACGATACAATTAAACTAAATAAATAGACAAAATAAATGATAAATAAGTGAGTAAAACATTAATAGACAAATATAGACAAGATAATAAATAAACACAACATTAAATAAGACAAATAAATAAAGACTAATACATTCACAAATGAAAGGAAATAAATACGAAAAAGAAGAAAGGATGACAGAGGACGAAAGAACAAAAAGAAAGAAAGAAAGAAAGAAAGAAAGAACAAAAGAAAGAAAAAGGATGAAAGAAAGGACAAAAGAAAGAAAGAAAGGAAGAAAGAAAGAAAGAAAGGAAGAGAAAAAGAGAAAGAAAGAAAGGACGAAAGAAAGAAAGAAAGAACTAAGGATGAAAGAAAGAAAGGACAAAAGAAAGAAAAAAGAAAGGAAGAGAAAAGGAAAGAAAGGACAAACGAAAGAAAGAAAGAAAGAAAGGAAGGAAGAGAAAAAGAAAGAAAGAAAGGATAAAGGATGAAATAAAGGAAGAGAAAAAGAAAGAAAGGACGAAAGAAAGGAAGGAAGAGAAAAAGAAAGAAAGAAAGGATAAAGGATGAAATAAAGGAAGAGAAAAGGAAAGAAAGGACAAAAGAAAGAAAGAAAGAAAGAAAGAAAGGATAAAGGATGAAATAAAGGAAGAGAAAAAGAAAGAAAGGACGAAAGAAAGGATGAAAAAGAAAGTAAGAAAGAAAGGAAGGAAGAGAAAAAGAAAGAAAGAAAGGATAAAGGATGAAATAAAGGAAGAGAAAAGGAAAGAAAGGAAAAAAGAAAGAAAGAAAGAAAGAAAGAAAGAAAGGATAAAGGATGAAATAAAGGAAGAGAAAAAGAAATAAAGGAAGAGAAAAAGAAAGAAAGGATGAAAAAGAAAGAAAGGATGAAAGGACAAAAAAGAAAGAAAGAAAGAAAGAAAGAAAGGACAAAATAAAGGATGAAAGAAAGGAAGAGACAGAAAGAAAGGACAAAAGAAACAAAGGACGAAAGGATGAAATGACAAAAGAAAGAAAAAGAAAGAAAGGATGAAATGACAAAAGAAAGAAAGGACAAAATAAAGGATGAAAGAAAGAAAGGACGAAAGAAAGGATGAAAAGGAAAGAAAGGATGAAAGGACAAAAGAAAGAAACAAAGGACGAAAGAAAGAAAGAAAGAAAGACAGAAAGAAAGAAAGAAAGAAAGAAATTAAAAGTAGAGAATTAGTAGCACTTAATTGACATTCTTCAGTGTATAAATTAAATATACATTAATCCCTAATAAAATTACAAAAGTTAGTCAAGAGCAGTGAGCGTTTTTTTCTTGTCTTTTGTGGTTTGATTAACATTAACACAGACAGCGGCGCAGCAGGAATATTAGGCTACTGTCACTTTAAGAGCTGCACAGATCCAATACACAAGTGTTTTATTTCTCAGCTGTTTACGTTGATTTAAGACATAACAGACTATGTTCACACGGATACTCGCCGAGACGAGCATTTTGATATCATTTTGGGAGAATCAGGAGAAGTGAAGGAGAACTCAATTCAGTATTTGCACGCTGTCTGGATGTGTGCGCACTTCTCTTTCGCGTCTTCATGCACTTAAATATTTAAATTCGCAAGGGATAGTTCATCCAAAAATGACAATTCTGTCATCATTTACTCATCCTCAAGTTGTTCCAAACCTGTACGGGAATATGGGTAAACAAACAGTTTTGGACCCCATTGACTTCCATAGTACGGAACAAAACTACTATGGAAGCCAATGGGGTCCAAAACTGTTTGGTTAGCCACATTCTTCAAAATATCTTCTTTTGTGTTCAGCAGAAGAAAGAAATGTATACACATCACGGAACATCATGAGAGAGAGTAAATTATTTGATTGATCCGATTTGACGGTGAAAATCCTAACGCACCTTCCAGGCAGATCTTAAAAGAGGCAACCGTAGATGCTTGATGTTTTGGTTGCTGTGGATCACGTGCGATGCGCTCGGAGAACTTTCCACTAGAAGCGTGTTTGAAGAGACCACAGTACTACTGGGGTAACAGCTCTGACACTCGCTGCCAATGGCAACATCGCTGGAACAACCGCACGGTTTCTGGTAGGAACTGTGTGTATAATCGCTCCTCCAGAATCAGTCTCGTGTCTCAGCATCTTTTCTTTTTCCATTCTGCGGCTGAAAGCAGATCAAAAGGATGAAAGTGAAGCAGTCTGGCTCGGGAGTAACAGCTACAGGGTTCGAGTTTCATTTTCAAAACACATTGGTGGAAAACGCCCCATCCCGCAGATGAATGATGCCAGCGAGAGCGTCAAACCTGCACTCGCTTACAGCCGCCGCTAAAATGACTCGATCACTATTAAAGCACGACACAAACGACCGTTCTAAAAGACAAATAAAATAAAAATGAACATAAATACATAAAATAATGACATCATAAAAAGATAAATAAATAAAGACAAAAATATAAAAACAAAAATAATTACATAAAAAACAATAAATAAAGAAAAATAAATATAAATAATGTGATAAAAACAAATAAAATTAAATAAATAAACAAATAAATATAAATAAAATAATGACAAATGCAAAAAATAAGTAGATAAATAAGTAAAATAAATACAAAATAATGACAAATAAATATTAATAGACAAATAAATAAAATGAAAACAAAAATAAATAAACACATAAATACAAATAAATAAATAAAATAATGACAACTAAAAGACAAATAAATAAATAAAATAAACGAAAAATAAAAATAGGGACAAATAAATATAAATAAACAAAAATAAAACAATGACATAAATAACAAAAAGACAAATAAATAAATAAATACAGATAAATATAAATAAATTGATAAAAATGACAAAAAGACAAAGAAGTTAATCAAATTAAATAAATAAATAAAATGACAAATTAGACAAACAAATGAGTAAATAAATAGAAAAAATAATAATAATGACAAATAAATATAAACAAATACAATGACAAATAACAAATATACAAAAATAAAGAAATAATAAATAAACAAATATATAAATAAACAAAAAAAATGAAGAAAAATAAATAATAAATCAGACAAATAAAGACATACATATAGAAAATAAATAAACAAACAAATAAATAAATAAAAAGAAATAAAATAAAGATAAATACATAAACAACTAAAATTAAGACTAAATAAAATTCCATTCTGTGTCTGAAAGGCAAAAACAGTTACGGCTCTATCGTGAAAAGGTGCCATTTTGTCGAGGAGGGAGACGAGGGTTCGAATCGGCCTTGGCCTCAGGTGATTAAAGGGCCAGGAGAGACTTTGGCCTCCGACCTGTAGTCAGGGAGAGGCGCTGATCTGAAATCAGATTCTGTAACGCGAGCGCAGGCCTCAATCACTTCCTCCATGAGCGAGCACTTCTCATGGCCTGAGGGGACAGACAATGGAGACGCCACGGCTGGAAGTCTGTTTGTGTCTGGGGACAATGGGATTTTACCAGGAACAGACCAACTATGACAAAGACAAAGTATGAAGAACCAACAGAAAGCACAACTGTGTATACGGGTGACTTTCTTGAAAACAGTCTACACCTGTCCAGGTCATATTTTACCCCAAAATCAGACAAAAAGGACATAAATAAAGGCTCAAATAAGCCAATAAATATTTAAATAAAGGTATAACTAAAGGCGTAAATAAATAAATCTAGAGAGCATTACTGTATTAAAGTATTAATAATTTATACGATTTTATAATTTATAAATGTATACGTTTTATTTTTAAATATATAATTAATAATAAAGACATTAAAAACAGTATAGACAGGATGACTTTTATAAGTGTATTAATGTATAAAAATCTAATAAATTCTTGAGTTTTAATTTAAATTATTAAAGGCATAATTAAATAAATCTAGAGAGGATTATTTTTATTACTGTATTAAAGTAATACGAATTTATACGATTTTATAATTTATAAATGCATAAGTTAACTTTAAATATATAGGAAATTATAATAAATACATAAAAAATTGTCTAGATAGGATCATTTTCATTAGTGTATTAATGTATAAAAATCTTATTAAGCTTTCCTGTAGCTCAGTGGTTAGAGCGTGGCACTAGCAATGCCAAGGTCATGGGTTCGATCCCAGGGATTGCACATACTCAGATTCAAATGTATAGTATAATGCAATGTAAGTCGCTTTGGATAAAAGCGTCTGCCAAATGCGTAAATGTAA
>RJVU01007700.1:2893408-2923888 GCA_003731715.1 Anabarilius grahami | reverse complement strand
AAGAATTTATAGTATATTAAATATATATATATATATATATATAAATAACTGAATTGTAAATGTACATCACAGTAATATTTGTTGCGGCAAATTTTTGACTATTTGAAAAACAATTATGTTAAATAAATAAACAAACAAACAAATAAATAGATAAATAACGTCCAGACAGAATGATTTTATTAGCATATTAAAGTATTTTATAAGATTTTAAGAATTTATATTTTTGCATTAAGGTAATGACAATCAGGCAGCAAATAGAGAACTACTGTATGTGCTTAATTGTCAAGAAATTTTTTCATAATTTATAAAAATGGGCTTAATTTTTTTATGCAAAAAATGTATTTTCTTTTTTCTTTTCTTTTTGATTTTAGGGTAAAATATGGTCATTATTCTTCATGAGATTTGCCTGTATGTCTGGATTTACATGACAAAATTTTAGTTTTGACCCAAAACAACAATTAATATTCTGAGCGAAAGCAGACGCATTTGGAAAAACATCCCCCGCTTTATGGTTCCGGGGTGTTTTTTAGAGGGGGTCACAAAGGGATGTGTTAATGAAAAAAATTCCAGCTCCATTTCAACATCTGAGCCTTTGTAGGCATGCCAGGACACAACTTCACATCCAACACACACACACACACACACCTGCACCAGCGGCTACAGAGAATGAAAGAGGGAAATCTCTCAGATCAGTAAAACTCCATATAGTCGATGCAATAAATCAGTTCAGAGGTGAAACGCTGGCAGTCAGATGGTGCGTATTTGGTGAAAAAAGCCACACTGCCACATGGGTGGGCTACAAAACCCTGACCACACACACACACACACACACATACTAACCACAGCATTAATTCTCCCTCAGTGTCAGTGAGTAACTCATGAAAAACAGTATCTTAGTCAACATAAAATCCAAATAGACCTCAATTACATTCCTAAAAGATGTTCCTGGTCTTATTTTGATCAATTCATAATTGCACATTATTGTAAATAAATAAATAATTGTCTTGAAATAACTAGCTCCGCCCCTGAAATGACCTCCCAACCAATCAAACGCCTCCATTCTAACGCCCACTTTTCATGCTTTAAACAGTTTCCGCTCTACTACAGCATGTACTGTACTGTACTTTTTCATTTTTATACTGCACATCACCATCATGAACAGTTTCCCACAGTCCTGTGAAGCCACAGCAAACAATCACACAACTTAATATAAAACACATCAAACAAAGAGTTGTTTCACAAAGCCCTTCACCTGCGCTGGCTCACCACAAGAGGCAACAGCAGCACAGACAGACATTTTACTCAGGGAAAAAGCCAACAACACAAACACAATAGGCTGCTTTGACGGTTTTCTCAGTTCGGCCTCTCCTTTCTGGTGGGTTGGCAGAGAAATATGGATATTAAAGTAAAGCTCATGACTCATAACTCTTCCATACATGCCTGGTCACGGTTCATTAGGAAATCTTGCTCATGAAGTATATGTTCACTTAGGAAAAGCCAGTAATGGGAACTAACAGAGAGCAAATCTCTCATGCACACAGTAGGAATGATGCAAAAAATAAATAGTGCGCAGTTAAATATCTCTAGCTCAATTAAAATATCTTGCAAGAAAATGTTTGAGATAACTGTGTTGTCATGTCCACTTATTATAAGCAACTTATTTTCTTGTTTTATTTCAGAATTATAGTTGCATGTGCATGTAATTTGTCAAGTTGAGTATCAGGGTTATTAAAGTTAAAGGATTAGTTCACTTCAGAATGAAAATTTCCTGATAGTTTACTCACCCCCATGTCATCCAAGATGTCTTACTCTCTTCAGTTGAAAAGAAATGAAGGTTTTTGAGGAAAACATTCCAGGATTTTCTCCATATAGTGGACTTCACTGGGGTTCAACGGGTTGAAGGTCCAAATGTCAGTTTCAGTGCAGCTTCAAAGAGCTCTACACGATCCCAGACGAGGAATAAGAGTCTTATCTAGAGAAACCATCAGCCATTTTCTACACAAAATAAAAATTATATACTTTTTAACCACAAATGCTCGTCTTGCACTGCTCTGTGATGCGCCACGCATTACGTAATCACGTTGGAAAGGTCACGCGTGACGTAGGCAGAAGTACCGCGGTAGAGCGAAAAACTCCATCTCATTTTCTCTTCAAACTTCAAAATCGTCCAACATCGTTGTTTTACCTTTTTTTGTAAAGGCCGTTTGACTTAGTCTTTGCACGTTCACTTTGTAGACACTGGATCGGTACTTCCGCCTACGTCACGCGTGACCTTTCCAGCGTGATTACGTAATGTGTGGCGCATCACAGAGCAGTGCAAGACGAGCATTTGTGGTTAAAAAGTATATAATTTTTATTTTGTGTAGAAAATGGCCGATGGTTTCTCTAGATAAGACTCTTATTCCTCGTCTGGGATCATGTAGAGCTCTTTGAAGCTGCACTGAAACTGACATTTGGACCTTCAACCCGTTGAACCCCAGTGAAGTCCACTATATGGAGAAAAACCCTGGAATGTTTTCCTCAAAAACCTTCATTTCTTTTCGACTGAAGTAATTCATAACAGATTCATCAATGAACACATTAAAGCAGCTTATCAAAACTAAAGACTCGCTTGACATCACAACATTTTAAATCAAGTTTCTACGTTTCAGCCACAGATGATTTTTCTTCAAGCGAGCGTAAGCATGCGGAGCAGAAGCCCTGCTGACAGAGGCATGCTTGACTTGATCAGAGGAGATTTATTAGACGAGGTTAACTAAGGGTTAAGTGAGGTTAAGATCACCAGGCACTAATGGGATTTGACCCTTTGACCTATTACTCCGTTACAATGACCGCCTTCCTCGTGCAACACAAACAGACTGACAGGGAATCTGCTGAGTTTTGAAAATCAAATTTAAGACCGGCACAAATAAAGTTAATACTGTAAGTCCATACAGAACAAATCCAAACACTTTCATAATAAATCAAGCATCTCAGAAAGATAAAAATGTGTCTCAGATAAGGCTGGGGCACACATTCAACGGCAAAACAGTTTAAAATACTTAAAATGCATGTTTTATTTCATATTTGCATATGCATTTAAATTGGTTATATCAACACATACAAATTAGAAGTCGAAAAATAGTGGATTTTGTGGACTATGGAATGTGTTTAAAGAAAGAATGTTTTTTTTTTTTTGCATAATTCAGGACTTTTCATTATAAACGAGACCGAAATGCACCAGGACTCTTATTTTGAAATATCTACGCTTTATTTCTTCCAGCTGCTCATTCAAACGGATAAAACAATGCCATTGTTCATATCACTGTGTATCAAGCGCTGAGGAAGATCCGGAGCTGAAATTCAGATATGCTAATGAGCGTTACATTGCCAACACATGCTGCAAGCGGTCGGCCAATCACAACAGACTGGGCGGTCTGACCAATCAGAGCACAACAGGCTCTCAGAAAGGAGGAGTTTAGAAAGACTCAGTCTTCAAAAGAGCCGTTTTCAGACTCTTTGAGAAATGAGATTATGGGGCAGTGTGTATTGTGAGAAAATAAGTGTTGGAGACCTTAATACAACATTAGGAATTAAATTTAAATGATTTTTGTTATATCATTTACCCCCGGTTTCACAGACAAGGCTTAAGCTAGACTAAAATGCATGTTTGAGCTGTTTTAACTGAAAGCAGCTTGCACTGACATATCTTAAAATATGTCAGAGTCATTGTTTTGTCTCAAGATGTTTTTTTCTAGCGTACATTTATAAAAGCAACTTAAATGCCCTAATTGAACGAAGGCCTAATCCTGGCTTAAGCCCTGTCTGTGAAACCGGGCCTTAATGTATTTAAGACTCTTTGTCCTCAATTTTGATTACACTGAATTTAAGACATTTTAAGACTTTTTTAGGACCCATGGGAACCCTAGACGGATTCACTCAATATTAACACCTGTTCGTCACAAGAACAAAACAAAAAAAGACAAAACACAAAGACAGCAAATAAGCAAGAGTACTTTTTTTTCAAATTACATGCACTGATGAATCGATCCCAATAAGACCTGGAACATGTAAATAGAGTCAGTTTTGATTTAATGAGTTTAATGGTTGCACATGACTTTTTCCAGATTGACTACAGGCGATGTGTGTGTAAGTGTGTGTGTGTATTTTGGCAACTGGACAGAGTTTAGCAGCAGAGGTGCCAGAAACTCATGTTATTCAAAAGGTTATGAAAACATACAGAAGCGCTCCCTGCGGCATCACTGTCCATAACCCAACACGCCACAGTTTACGCAGGCAGAATAAACTCTCGTCACACCACATGCACATTTTCTGTATAATGCATTTGGCCAAGACTATATTCATCTGTGAATAAGGGGAAAAAAATAGGAGGGGAGGAAAAAAGAATAGAAAACTTACAATACAGTTTAAAAGTTTAGGGTCAGAACTTTTTGTTGATTTTTCAAAGAATAAGAAAGAATACTCTATTCAGCAAGGATGCATTAATTTGCTCAAAAGTGACAGTAAATCTGATCCGTCTAATTTAAATAGGAAAAGTAAGAATGATCACTCTTAACTAACTGCTACGTAGAGTCTGAGTTTATGTAACTGGCCCCAGATCTGCTGAGACTAGCCCAGCTCTGAGTCAGTCGGCTTTGACTCATTGAGACCCTCAGGTGAGACTCATTCATTCATTCATTCATTGATTCCTGCACATTCTGCTGTGAGTGTTTGAGATCTGAATCCACTCATGATGGCGTGTGCGGTCTTGACAGTCAACCCCATTAACTCGGTTCACTCCACACCCCTCCAGCCCACGGTCTGCTGTGTGTTTGGACAGCAGCGTGATTCAACGTCTGGGTCTGATGGAGGGAGAAACGCTGGAGAATGTGGATAATGTGACGGTTTGGAGGAGGGGAAAGTGGAATCAGAGATGAAGGAAGTCGACAAGACCTGACAATAACCAATGAAACATGAGGCTTATAAATACACACAAGCTGATTTATATACGTGAACATGATCAAAACATGCCATCATCAACAGATCAGATTATCACAGAGACTTCAAAGTGGAAAACACCTATTTATCCTATAGAAAACACACATATATATATATATATATATATATATACACACAGTCATTTTTTTACAGTAGCAATAATTATTGGGGTATTGACACACATTTCATGAATCATTCTGAATCACAAGCATTTGAGATGGGTTGAAAACTGGGTTAAAAACAACCCAAGTTGGGTTGAAAATGGACAAACTCAGCAGTTGGGTTAAATTTTTGCCAAACGTGCTGATATTTTATTTAACTCAAATATTGTTTAAAAATGACTATATGTCTGGCTTAAAATTAACCCAAAATAGGTTGGAAATTAAAAATCAGACACATAATTACTAGAGGCAACAATAATAATCAAAAGGTGAACATTTATTAATAAGCAATTTAATAAATATTTAATTATAATTCATTAAACATTAATAAATGTTCATTTATTAAACATATTAACAAATGTTCATTTCCAACATACTTTGGGTTCATATTAAGCAAGCAATAAAGTAATTTTTAAACAATAGTTGAGTTAAATAAAACTACCCAGCACGTTGAGCAAACATTTAACCCAACCACTGGGTTAACAACAACCCAATCGCTGGGTTTGTCCATTTTCAACCCAACTTGGGTTGTTTTTAACCAGCATTTTTTAGTGTGTCTTATATATATATATATATATATATATAGTATATAAATATATATATAGTATATAAAGTATATATATATATGCATGCTGTAAACCATGGAGAACCCCATCAGCTATTACTATAATATTCAAGGTTAAATATAATGACAAAGTACAAATTTAATCACCATTATTTGTAGATATAATAATCAACACTTTTAATTAACACATTTAAATTGCACACAAGGCAGTTTTTATATGAACTTTTTAATGATATAATATTTTTTTTTAACTCAAATTCATTTTAATGGTGGCTGTAATAAAATTCAAACATACATTTAATATACTGAAGAAAAGTAAAAATACAATGAATATGTAATAATATAGTACATATATTTCTCAAAATGCTCCTCTAGTTCATTTTTCTAGCTGACTAATGGATTTTTGGACATTTAATAGCTTTTCTGAGTTAAACGACGTTACGTGACATTGTTCACAAGCCGTTTTATTGACGTCTTTCTACGGCTGAAACACTGATTGAGTGATTACATGAGATAAGATTCATTTCAGTGTTGTACTGTATCTTTCAACATTCCTTCTGATGTTCATTGATGTTTATTTGGTGCTGTAAAGAGGAAGAGATGATCTGTTCATGTGCGCTTGATCTGAGGTGCTGATCTGTCACGTCACACTACAGAGAGCCAAAACGCTATTTATTGTTTGAATTTGAAAGCTGAGACTTTGTGTATTCTTGGGATTTAAAATCGATTTCAGTTCATCAAAATGAAACTACATTGAAATCAATGAATCTATATTGTCAACCCAGCCCTTATAACTATAGTATTTCCCTAGTTATAACGGTCGGTAGACCATTTCAGATCTAGAGCACAAACGACACCGGCACAGTTTGCTTTGTGAAGCAGATGAAAGGTCTTTGATTTCTGAGGGCCGGACAGACACAAACCCAAGATGAGATGCAGAAGGTCTTAAAACAGATACATGACCACAGGGGACAGAGAACTGCCGTCCCAGCATGCACTGCCTCTGGGGAATCAAACAGTCTAACGCACATCCTCCTCAAACCCGCTCAGTCAGTGTTTCTAACCTTTAGGCACAAGATCGGTGAAAGCCATTCCTAGCAGTTGAAAGGAAAAAGTTCATGAGGATATTACGCTACTGTTAAAAAGTTTTCTTGAATTAATAGTTTTTATCAGAAACTGCTCAAAAGCAGAAGAGACTTCTTTCAAAAACATTTTGAAAAAAATCTCACAGTCCCCTAAAGTTAAGACCTATAGTGATCATGCACTTATTATAACTTATTTTTGAAAGGTTTTTTCTTTACTTTAGATGTTTATTGAAACTGGACCCTGCTCTTTATCTCTGGCATTTTTTTCTAAAACAAACATCATGTTTTTTTAATTGTTTTAAGCAAACAGTTCTCCTTTTAGGCTCGGTTTGAGTTTAGCCTGGAGTAATTATAATTAACGTAAATAAAACACAATACAGGTCTACGGGAAGTCACGGGAAAAACAGATGAAAGCACCTGCTGCACACATATGAAGTGAGCAGGAAAATCTTGCCTTTGTGTCGTTTTACAAAACTAATTACAGTAGAATCCACAACGCTCTCCGGATATTAATACACACACAGAAATATTTCACATAGTTGTGTTGGAACTCCATGGAAAAAAAACGCAGAGTTTCTTGAGGAATGTAAAAGTGAAGCCCCAACATCAGAGAAAGAGGAAGTAGACCCGGGTGGTTTCTACATCACTCACACACACACACACAAACACACAAAATATCAAAGCAGATCACTATCCCAGCTGCCACTGTGAGGATGCCACATATGAAACTTCATCTGCATGGTCCATCACACACACACACACACACACACACACACACACACAAAAACACACACAGCTCTCTTACAGCAGAAACTACAGCTGCACAACAAGTGTAACACAAAACAGAAGGGAAAACTGTGCACAAAAATATTTAGCCATATTATTTATGTAATTTCATTGCATATAAAATTTGGATTTACAAAGTTTGGATTACACAGTTAAAAAAAAAAAATCTGATCAGTAGCGCACCTTTGCTATGTTTCGTGCCTCGCAAACAGAAAACACTAAAATGAATGAAAATGACTCCAAAATCCAAGACATAAGTATAATATGGTGCAAAAAGATACTGTATAAGTTACTGTTTTCAACATTTGTAAGCAATACCACAATGTTTTCCCGAATATCAGCATGTTTGCAAATGTGGTATTGATTTTATACAACAGGTCAATAAACAAGAAGTTAATATTAGGTGACTTACATTTTAGAAACAATATTGTCACAATAGATCCAAACAAATCCACAGTAGAGCTGCTGCGTATCAAGCAACACAGTGATGTTTTGTTCGTTACTGAATGAATCCGCGTTTTTGAATGAATCGGTCTAATGAATGACTCGATGACTCACATAAAGGAGTCACTTGCTTTGTCTCTGAATGAATCAGCCATTTTGAATGAATCGTTTGACTGAATGATTCAATGATTCACTCATTTAGACAATTTACCGCCACCTACTGGCGGTTTTAGTATCATTTTATTTTAGCTGAATGAAAAAAAAAAGTTTTAAATGCAAAAACAACTGCTCATGATACAGGTGTGTAGCATCTTTGTTTGAATGATGAATGCAGTGGTTGCCTACAATTTCATATGGCTAGAGATATTTTTGTTAAAGGCCAGTTTAGCCTGTAATAGAGCTAATAAACAGCAAATAAATTCACTTTCAACCGGTATCGGAACCTGGAAATCTGCCAATTTGCTTGTAAAAAAAAAAATCTGAATCTGCCATGAAAAATCATGATTGATGCATCCCTAAATCACTTAATAATAAACAGCATACATCTACAGTCACAGCCAAACTCACAAGTCGTAAAGAATACGGCCCAAAACACATTCATATATTCAAACACAAATGTGCAGTTTCATGTTGACACAAACATATAAAAGAATCTCTGTTAACATCCTTATGTATTTTGTTCACATCACATTAACACAAAAGTAACATCAAGTGTGCAATGTAAACCCGAATAAGTTGGGCCAACTCAAAAAAATGGAGGTAATCAGTTGCATAAATTTTTTTGAGTTTAAGCAGAACTATCAAGTTTTGAGTTTGTAGTACTCATGCATGTTAATTGCTCCTAACTTGAAGAAATGAGTTAGCCAACTCATACATTTTGATAGCAATTTACATAAAATATTTAGTTAATTAACCTTTTTTTTTATTTTGAGTTCTTGCAAATCAAATGAGTTATTAACTACTGCATTTTCCAGCATCTGCACACTAGCGTAGAGTGTGTTTAGTATTTCTGTTAGGGACACATCAGACTTTACACTTCAGAAAGATGAACCCCTTCCATCCGAGTGTTTGATTACAGGTGGATCCGCCTCAGGCTGACGGGGTTGAGAGATTCATTATCACCTGTCAGCGTCTCACCTACAGCTAAAGACCCAGAGCAATCAAGACAAGACATCAGAGACTTTCTGAGACTCATCTGTCCTGAGCAGTGCTGTTTTACTATCAGTCAGAAACTAGCTGTGTTGCCAAATCCACGGTGAGCTACTTTAACACTGTTGCCGCGGGTTGTTTTTCATGTCCGCACGTTGAAGCGACCCCAAATAACATGATATTTAGCCCCTGGAATGCTAACTTTAGCAGGGGAACCATGCCAAAAATGCAGATTTTACCCCCCAGAACGGATCTTTTAACTGGGGGACCCTCCCTGAAACACAATTAGGATTGTTTTGAGTAGTAATTGGGCGGGTTTTGTTGTGAAAACCTGGCAACCCTGGATACTAGTACAGTTTTTAATAAGTCTCTTTTTATATAGACACAAAAAAAGTCTTTACTCTAAAGCATATTTCCACTAATATTGCCCAGTGAAAAAGATACAGTACTAATCCTACAGTGGGGCATGTTGGCACACTTTACTGCTCGACAAAACGTACATATATTAGGTCATAATCAAGTTCTGAATGAAATCAGGTCTTTATGATCTGTCCAGTGACAGAAGTGTGAAAAATCATATCAAATCAATCAATCAAACCTCAGCCAGTGTTGCCATTACTGTATTTTTGCATTTGTGTGGTTGTTTCACAACAGAAACATGCAATAATATATCAATATAAAGGCTTTTTAGCAGAATTAAATAGTAAACTATAAAACAAAACAACTCAAGAAAGAGCAAGAAAAAAAAAAAAATACAAAAGATAATGTTCAATATTGCTTTGATATTAATAGTTTGCATAATATGTCATAATATAAACTGTGACAACATGCCTTATATAAATGTAAAAAACTGCTTTCCAGAAGTGGGCGGAGCTTTAACAGCTCAACAACAACAAAGCTGGAGAATCTCACGCAGCCAAAATGAGGATTGTCAGTAACGGTGTTCAGCCTTACATTGTTCAAACCGGAGTCGACACTGATGGAGAGACTCAGGAAGAAGTTACAACTTTTAGAATGAAACTGGACGTTTCTGAATGGTTAGTGGATAAATTTATGTAGTTGCTGTGGAGTTGATTCAACTCATCCACTAGCATGTGCCGTCATGTTCATCTTTTGTGCAAATCCAGCGTTGAATTGACCCTCGTTTGTGAAGCAGTCCGGCGTAAAATGACGACATGACAGCAACACTCTACTACAACAACCCTTCCTCTTCTCTAAAGCAGCCTAACATGGCCTCACCCCCTTTGTTGTGCGTTCTTGGGGGCGGGGTTTATGTAAATTTTAGGGTTTGTGATGTCACTAACCCAGGAAGAAGCTCATTGTAGTCCCTACCAGCTGTTTGTTGTAGTCCTTAAGTGATTTCTGTAAAGAAAAATATCTCCCTTTTCATTGAACTTTGAGCGTCGTAACTTGTTTATGCTCAAACAGCAACATTACACGCTAACTAAAGTTAAAAAAGTGAAATTATAATCAACCACCCCTTTAAAATCTACCTTGATTACATAGTATAAATATCACTCTTAAGGTACGTTTAAATATCACTCTTAAGGTACGTTTAAATATCACTCTTAAGGTACGTTTACACAACAACGATGTATTCTGTAAAAGTCCAGTTTCATTCTAAAAGTTGTAACTTCTTCCTGAGTCTCTCCATGAGTGTCGACTCCGGTTTGAACAATGTAAGGCTGAACACCGTTACTGACAATCCTCATTTTGGCTTATGTATGAAAAGTTTTTCCTTTGCAGTTTTCGTGTACAGGCGACAACATTGTCAAAATTATCCTCGTTCACAAAGATCCACAAAAACGATTAAAATCGCTGTATTCTGCTACCAGGTCAGTAGATGGCGATGTCACTATGTAAGGAAACACTACACGGCAATAGACTGAACACGTAATACGCATGCACGTGACGTCACCGTTTTCACAAATTCATGTTTTTGTAGTTTACACAGAGACGAAAACAGTATCGTTTTCAAAAACTGAAACCCATTTTCATACGTTTTCATTTTCAGGCCCCAAAAACGCAATTCTCTTTGCGTTTTTAATAAACGGCCAAAACGCATAAAAAGATTTCCTTTTTAGTTGAAAACGGTGTCATGTAAATGGCCACTTCATATCATATAGAACCTTTTCTCATCGGTTCACATCATGGATTTAATTTTTTAATATTTTGTTTTAATTCATTTAATTTAATTAAATGTTATGAATTAAACAGCTTGTAAACATACTTTATCTACAATCGTTTAAGGCATTTCTAATAATATAGAACCTTTTAGGGTTCTTCAAAATTGAGTCAAGAACCTTAGGGAACCCCACTGCACTTTGTTTCCCTGTAAGAGGACAGAAAATGGAGAGAATTCACAAAAATAATCCCAATTTTACGCCATTTCTGAACTTGCCGTTTGAACGCAACATACAAAAGCACTTCTAGAGAAAATAAGCATGTGTGTATTTGGACTTTTGACTCTAAAGCTCACAGTTCCTGAGAAACAGACCTGTGACAGCTGCAGTTGTAAGACTGTGTGTGTGTGTGTGTGTGTGTGTGTGTGTGTTGACAGACGAGGGTTTTAACGTTGAACTCTTTGTGTTATCTCCTCTGAGAGGTCCATAAACGTCCTCGTACAATATAAATGTACATTTAATCGTAAAAGTCAACAACACTGAGCAACTATCTCTAACAGACACACTGATCGGGCGCCACTTTAATTAATACCACTTCTTTGATAATGAAACAAAAAAACACATTGGACAAACCTATAAAAGTGTCACAAATCTCAAGCATACAGTATATCTGACTAGGACATCTGAACAGAGAAATCACATGACCTCTCCTATCTTATTTCCCATGATTCCCTGCGCTTGGAAGAAAGCGGATCAAAAGAAGCAGGTCAGAGGCTGAACTGGTCATTTTGAGGACTATTTCAGGACATTGACAGGAACGATAAACACTATAACAGCGACTTCCTGCGTTCTTCTATGAGGCTATCTGGATGTTGGATTGTGGCAAATCATTGTTTATAATCGGAAGGTTCACATTACGACACCACGTCTGTTTATATTGCTCCGTTTATCACGCATCTTGCAAACAAGTCATGAGTCTCTGTTATTAGCAAATCTCCAGATCAAAAGAGTATGATGCATTGAAAAGAGACGCAGTTATTGAAGAGATTTTACAACGTTCTGATCTTTACAGAACAAACACACTACAGCTGTATACGGTTACATGTACAAACAGAATTAACCATTGACGAGATATGGCTGGATTTTAGTAACCGTTTCAATTTTAGTACCTCAGATCTTAATTCTGATATAATAAACATAATAGTGATGAAAGCCAAAATATTAATTGTCACAGATGTATATTTACTGAGTAATCCACTATTTTGTAAAGGGGGGTTAAAATTTAAAAAAATGTACCTGAGATTTGGAGCCAAATTAGAGGGGTGTAAAAATGACTTTAGAAAGATGGCAGAATCATTATTTTATTTTTACACAGAGATTGGTAGGTCTATTAGTGAAATCTGTTGACTCTAGCAATCTTTATTTCATTATATACCAACAGTGACAGTTCAAAAATGGGAAAAAGCACTTCTTTGCCTCAAGTTTGCATGTCTCTAACTCAAGAAGCATTAAAGATATCTCAATATCCTTTTAGATTCTGGTTCTTAACAAACTTTGCTTTTGGTATCTTCATTTTAAAGGCCCTCGATGGTTCAATCTTAGAGATATGGAGATCTTAATGCGGCTCCATGAGTAAATTGGTCAACTGCACACATTTTCAGTGGTCAAAAACCAAATGTGGTTCACTTTTCATACAGCAGATACTTTTTTCTTTCAAAAAAGAATGTATGAAGAACAAATAATGTTGAAACTAGAAATGTTTCCTTCTGTCAAAACAACTACATAGAACATACAAATATTATTTTTCCAAAGTTTGCAACTCAAGAAGTATTAAAGATATCTCAACATTCTTTTAAATTCTGGTTCTTAAACTTTTATTTTGCTATGTTCATTTTAAGGCCCTCAATGGTTCAATCCCAGAGATATGGGAATCTTAGTGTGGCTCCATGAGTGAATTGTTGAACTTGACCCGTTTTCAATAGTCGAACACCAAATGTGGATGACTTTTCAAACAGCTGATGACAGTCTGAAACAAAGATTTTTGTACTTCTGGTTGGATGTTAACTCTTTCATGGGCTCATTTCTTGTACTCTACACACTGACAAATGACTATAAAGTTGAATCTAATCTAAGATAAATCTAATCTAATCATCTGATGCTCAGAAACAGGATGACTCAATAGCCTGACCGATATATCGGTATAAACAAAACATGTTATCTAAACTCTTGCTCATTAAATACTTAACAAATGAAAAGTACTTCATCACATTTAATTATTTACTCTTTTGATTTTAACTTGACTGACACAAATTAAAAGATCACATTCAATAAATGACATCAGCATAAAAACAGATTCACATTATGAAACACTTAAAAAGCCCTTATTTTTTCATGGGATACCATCCATATTGAAATAAAATGCAGAAAATTGGTGCGCAAACGGTAGCTCAAGTAGGTAAAAAAAAAACACATGACAACACATTAAAGGGGACCTAAAATGCCCCTTTTCACAAGATGTAATATAAGTCTCTGGTGTCCCCAGAAGTTTTAGCTCAAAATACCCCACAGATCATTTATTATAGCTTGTCAAATTTGCCTCTATTTGGGTGTGAGCAAAAACACACTGTTTTTGTGTTTGTCCCTTTAAATGCAAATGAGCTGCTGCTCCCGGCCCCCTTTCCAGAAGAGGGCGGAGCTTTGCAGATGTTGTTTATGCTCAAACAGCAACATTACACACTAACTAAAGTTAAAAAAGTGAAATCATAATCAAGGACCCCTTTAGAAACAAGCGTTAGGATAAAACAATATCGCCAATAACAGACATTCGCCGAAAAATGGTAGGTAATTTTCCCTGGAATTTTTACCGAGGTTGTGCGAGAAAAGCACGGACAAAGCAGATTCGGATGGGATTAAAATCACAAAGTATGTGTCTCGTTTCCCCTGTCTCGTGTCTAAGGACTCTTATTTTGAAGAGTATTCAACTGGACAAAACTCCACTCTGTGTTTTTCCTGAGATCTTGTTGTAGACTTTATTGTGAAGGTTGAATGGGAAAGTAAAGAGAAAGACCTTGCACATACGAGACGGCGATAAGAGATGAAGGCTGATAAATCACAAAGGGTTTTACCTGCAAAAACGTGCCAAGAGCAACAGATGAGAGTGAGATAAGAGGGAATGAGAAAGAGGGGTAAAATGAAAGGTAGAGATGAAACTGCTGCACCTGTGAGCGGCTCACCTGAGCGTGTTTTGGCACTCGAGGTCGGCAGGCTTCACTTGCTCTCTGAGCCATGGCCTGAATGTGTAATCTAGTCTGTTTCAGATCTACTGATGGTGCTGAACAGACGACAACACTTCCTGAGGTGGATATCACGTCAAGCAATACTCTGGGTTAGTTGAGTGTGTGCGTCATCTTGCAGCGTTTGTGACCGATAATCTGCACTACTGGTCAAAAGTCTGGAATCATTTTTGTGGAAACCATGATGCAATTTATTTTTCAGGATTCTTTGATGGATTGAAAGTTCAAAAGATCAGCATTTATTAACATTAGAGGTAAATCAATAACAATTACAATTTTAACCATTTTTAAAGTGTAATATATTTGATTTGTTGTATTTTGATTCCAATCTTTCTTTGTAAAAGGCAAATACTGATCATACTGATTTCAAAAGTGAAGGATTCATTAGTTTGAATATACATTCAACAAAACACTATCATAACATCTTTCAACATAATTCAATATACTTTATTTTTGACAAAACATCCCATGTTTTGGTCGTGACTGCACATTTTCGGTAGTGACAGTAATGTGTTGGTAGCGACTACATCACATTACAGAAATTTAACTCACATACTAAAACACTACTAAAACATACTTAAATACTAATGATTTGCATAACTGTACTAAAATTGTGTTTGTTTCCCCCAAATAAAGGATTGCGTGTTCCCTTTTGTCTTTACCAAAACAATGATGTCACAACCGAAACTTCACACATTTCGGTCGTGACTGTTTCGGTAGTGACAATTTTAGATACTTTTGAGCCGCTCAAAGATGCTAATCAGCACATGGTTAGCTAGCACAGTTCTGAACAGTTGTGCACGCAGAAACTAAATTTATCATATAACACCCAAAAAACGATGTCACAACCGAAACTTCAGCATGTTTCGGTAGTGATTGTTTCGGTGGTGACCATTTTAGATACTTTTGAGCCGCTCAAAGATGCTAATCAGCACATGGTTAGCTAACACAGTTCGGAACAGATGTACACACACAATGCCACAAACACTAAATTTTATCAAATAACACCCAAAAAACAATGAGGTCACAACCGAAACTTCAGCATGTTTCGGTAGTGACTGTTTCGGTGGTGACCATTTTAGATACTTTTGAGCCGCTCAAAGATGATAATCAGCACATGGTTAGCTAACACAGTTCTGAACAGTTGTGCATGCAGAAAAACTAACATCACCATGTTTTGGTCATGGCTGTTTCGGTGGTGACAGTAATGTGTTGGTAGCGACTACATCACATTACAGAATTTTAACTCACATACTAAAACACTAATAATTTTCATAACTGTACTAAAATTTTCTTTATTTCCCCCAAATAAATGATTGTATGTTCCCTTTTGTCACTACCAAAACAATGATGACATGTTTTGGTCGTGACTGTTTTGGTAGTGACAATTTTAGATACTTTTGAGCCGCTCAAAGATGCTAATCAGCACATGGTTAGCTAGCACAGTTCTGAACAGTTGTGCACGCAGAAAAACTAAATTTGATCAAATAACACCCAAAAAAACGATGTCACAACCGAAACTTCAGCATGTTTCGGTCGTGACTGTTTCGGTGGTGACCATTTTAGATACTTTTGAGCTGCTCAAAGATGCTAATCAGCACATGGTTAGCTAACACAGTTCTGAACAGTTACACAGACATAAAAACTAAATATTATGGAATAAAACCCCAAAAAGTTTGCTTAATTGCAGAAAAAGGGTGTTTGGTAATGATGTTCCTTAAAGTTCCACACAGATTTTCAGACTTTTGAACACATTTAACTCAAAATGATGGATCTATCTATGAAAGAGAGGCTATGAGAGGGAGGGACACAGGAATATTTCCTGATCAAACATGTAGAAGTGTGTTAAAATCAGTCTCAGCCAATGGACTAAAACACACACTGTTTCGGTAGTGACATGAAAATGCGGGACACTTTTTTTTTCTTTTTTTTTTACATAAAGTTTCATGATTTACAAAGAATTTTTTTTTTAACTTCACCTAAAAAAATAAAATAAAAAAAATAAAAAAATTATAATAAAAAATAAATAAAATAAAATCAAAAAATCAAAATCAAAAAGATGTTAAAAAAAATTGCAAAAATTATTGAAATATCATTTTCATATGATGAAATTTAAGGGTCAGGGTTTGGGAAAGCCACCTCCCAATTGAAAGTACCCAATAAATGATGATTTTATATATATTAAGCTTACTGATATTTTAAATATTATTATAGGATTCAATAGATAATAGAAGGATCTTAGTAAACATCTAAAATTTGAATACTTAAAAGGGATAGTTCACCCAAAAATGAAAATTCTGTCATAATTTACTCCCCCTCAAGTTGTTCCAAACCTGTATGAATTTCTTTTTTCTGTTGAACACAAAAGAAGATATTTTGAAGAATGTTTGTAAACAAGCGTATCTCGCCTATTCATTTTTGGGTGAACTATCCCATTAAACGCATTTTAAATGGGTTTTTTGGTTGTGGGACAGCAGTTTGCACCAATTCTGTAGGACGGCCCATATACCAAATGCCTTTATAGGCTTTAGATTAAACACTATCCCTCATAAATTACAAAACACATCATATATCACCTACCCTTATAGGTACAGAACACACTAGACTCTCAGGGGCCAGAGTGGGAGATAGTTAAGGATAAAATGTGCTGTTTGAGGAGTATCTGATGTAGAATTTATCCTAAACAAGCCTCCATTGTAGAAGGAAATCATCCGGGGTCTGTATGTGTGTTTGTGGCCAGCAGGAGGCATGATCTCACACACACACACACAACCATGCTGATGTCTTAACCAATCTGTACGCACTACAGTAACTACCAGCTCATTACAGTAATGAGTCTGTCATCGGCGGAGCTGTTTTAGTAAAGTGAGTCTGTTGTAGCACTTGTGCTAATGACGTTTGGTCTTCAAACAGAGCAACAGTGTTACAAACTCTTAACAGAGTTTCAGAAGATCAACTCCAAACCAAACAGAACGAGCCCTCATCATACCGTCGTTTATCTGTCGCTCGCTCGTTCTCCAGCAGCGCAAAAGCGGCCAGCTGCCAAATTCACCAGATAGTTTTCTGGACAGCTGCGAGCAGACGGCAGGATTCAGGAACAATGGATGTTAGTAATACCGACCCGGCTGTCAGAGACGGAAAAAAGGCTCAAACACGAGCGACAGCAAAAAAACAACAACAAAACAACTGGAAACTGCTGCTGAGTTCAACTTGACCGTTTACTTTGAACAATTCATCAATGCACATCAGAATAAATGACTTCTGAAACATGCTGACATCATCAAGCACTCTTCCCTCCGACCCTTTTCAGCATCCAATCAACAGCTTCACTAATCATCATCATGACCTTAAACTCATTAACATATGACTGCCCACATTTGCATATCAACACCTATGTTGAGGTCTAATTAACATAACTAATGGAGCTAACTAACTAAACTAACGTAAAATAAGTTACGTAAAAAATAATAATAATAAATGAAACAAAGTAACACAAAAATGAAACAAAATAAAAATAAAATAAAGAAATTAATGCAATAAATATGCAAAAATAAATAAAATTAAACAAAATTAAAAAATAAAACTAAATAAAAAATAAAATACAATTAAAAATATAATAATATAATAATGAATATGCAAAAATAAAACAAAATTAAATCAAACAATACAATTCAAATTAAAAATACAATAAATAAATATGCAAAATAAATAAATTAAAAATTAAACAATAATAAAATAAAAATTTAACAAACAAAACAAAACATAAAATAAAAATAAAATACAATTAAATTAAAAATACAATAAATAAATAGGCAAAATAAATAAATTAAAATTAAATTAAACAATAATAAAATAAAAATTTAACAAACAAAACAAAAATAAAACAAAATAAATAAAACCAAATAAAATACAATTAAATTAAAAATACAATAAATAAATAGGCAAAATAAATAAATTAAAATTAAATTAAACAATAATAAAATAAAAATTTAACAAACAAAACAAAAATAAAACAAAATAAATAAAACAAAATAAAATACAATAAAATAAATAGGCAAAATAAATAAATTAAAATTAAATTAAACAATAAAATAAAAATTTAACAAACAAAGCATAAATAAAATAAAAATAAAATACAATTAAATTAAAAACACAATAAATAAATAGGCAAAAATTAATAAATAAATAATAAAAAAATTAAAACAACATTATCCTTCAAATGTGTAGGATATGACCAACTAAATCAAAAAAAGACATCAAACCAACAAATACAACATCCACAAACTCGTTCATTCCCAAGTCTGTTTTTGGCTTCTACAAATAACTACATTTCCATGAAGAGATCAATAAATCCTTCAGCTGGATGGTGCAAAAGAGAAAATAAGCATCTGTATTTAAAGTTGAATCTTCAGAAACCTTCATCTATACTGCTGCATGTGGAGTTAAACATATGGTATAGATGGCCTACACAAACTATAACTCATCAGAGACGGAGAAAGGCTGACAGAAAGACAGAAAGAAAGAAAGAAAAAGACAGACATAGGAAGGGTTCGAGACGTGCTTCAGCACAACAGCTCGGCAAACTCTATTTTCGGTGTCATGGTTAGATGTACAGAAGTGTGTTAATGGTATAGTCTGATGTTTCTGAGGAGAAACGGAACCGCTGGCACTGTCAACGGGAGAAAACGCTAACCACGTCTTCCTAAAGGAATGAACACGGAGCAGAGACACACAGTTTGTAATTCCATTTGGTGCCACTAGTACACGTGCGCTACGATATATCGCAGTAATAAATATGCATGCTATTATTATTGTCCAGAAGGGTGTCCATATTTCTTTACATTTCAGGGTGTTTTCCTCTTCCGTTAAGACTCGAGCACATGTATGTAAGTGAAGATGATCCGTTCTGTTGATCGGATCATGTAAATGTAACTGATTGTGGCTGTTTACACGAGTCGTAATGTCACTCAATGTCACACTAATGTGCTTTTCTAAACTCCATATGGCCTCTGTTGTCAAGAAGCAGTATGTGTGTGTTTGTTCACATACACTCGCATACATACACACACTTCTAGAGTGAAATATTAACTGCCAGCATTCAAAACTCGTCAATGGAAGACCAGCTGTTCCCAACCCCCAACACACACACACACACACACACACACCATTCCAGCTTCCCAAATTCCTCTGCCATCTCCTCTTGTGACAGGCCAGAAACATACTTTACACAAGTATGCAAACACAGACGCGAATACATGACCAACACATCGCAAACGTAAACTGCTGCATACTTAATATGTGAAAACAGAAATTCATCAAAAAATGACAACAATATGAGACACTAGGGAGATCAAAGACAGTAAAATGCTGCTGTCTATCATGTTAATAATATCAACTGAACAACATTCACAAGAAAAAAACCCTCACAGCTCCATTGTGGTTATTGTAAAAGGATTTATTCACCCAAAAATGAAAATTATCCCATAATTCACTTGCTCTCAAGCCATCCTCGGTGTATGAATAGTAAGTGAATGGGAGTGAATAGTAACCGAGATTTCCAAGCCCAAAAAAGCACATCCGTCCATCATATAAGTAATGCATACGACTCCAGGGGTTAATAAAAGCCTTCTAAAAGTTATAAATATGGATATTTTTCTTACAAAAATCCATCACTTCACTTCAGAAGGCCTTTATTAACCCCCTGGAGTCGTATGCATTACTTATATGATGGATGGATGTGCTTTTTTGGGCTTCAAAATCTCAAATACTATTCACTTCCATTATAAAGCTTGGAAGAGCCAGAATATTTTTTTAATATAACTCTGATTGTGTTTGACTGAATGTAGAAAGTCATATTCACCTAGGATGGCTTGAGGGTGAGTAAGTCATGGGATAATTTTCATTGTTGGGTGAACTAACCCTTTAATTTAAAGGATTAGTTCACTTTTAAATACAATTTTCCTGATAATTTACTCACCCTCATGTCATCCAAGATGTCTTTCTTTCTTCAGTCGAAAAGAAATTAAGGTTTTTGATGAAAACATTCCAGGATTATTCTCCTTATAGTGGACTTCAATGGCCTCCAGACGGCTGAAGGTCAAAATTACAGTTTCAGTGCAGCTTCAAAGAACTTTAAACGATCCCAGACGAGGAATAAGAGTCTTATCTAGAGAAACAATCGGTCATTTTCGAAAAAAATACAACTGTATATGCTTTATAAACACAAAATATCGCCTTGCACGTACTTCCGCTTTCCGTATTCTTCAAAACGCTTACGCTGTATGTCCTACGCCTTCCCTATTCTACTTATGGAAAAAAACTAAACTGGTGCCGCGTTCATTCCGTAAGGCGTAGAACATACAGCGTAAGCGTTATGAAGAATACGGAAAGCGGAAGTACGTGCAAGGCGATATTTTGTATTTTGTGAGAACGGAGAATCCAGAGCATCTAGTTACAGAAAAAAAGTATACAGTACACAGTAAACAAAATTTGCAATTACGTTAAAAAAGTAAAGTAATCGCAACTAGGGGGGAAAATAGTGCTGAATAGTGGCTTAAGACTTTAGAAACATGTCAATGGAACAATGCCAAAGACAAAAAAAAAAAAAAATTCAAACATTACATTTACATTTATGCATTTGGCAGACGCTTTTATCCAAAGCGACTTACATTGCATTATACTATACATTTTGTATCTGAGTATGTGCAATCCCTGGGATCGAACCCATGACCTTGGCATTGCTAGTGCCATGCTCTAACCACTGAGCTACAGGAAAGCAAACATATGTTTATGATAAACAATTATGAGACGTCTGCTGTAGAAGAGCATTCTGCTGCTGTCTCGTAGTGCGCACTGATCAGGGACATCCACGATCACATCCACCCCGCTAGTAAATAAAGACATTGGTCTTACTTGGCAAACCTTGAGAAACCCAGACAGGGGAGAGAGAGAGAGACTGCAAATAAAGATGCATGTATAATACTGTGACATCAGACAGTCTAGACGGGATGCTGCCTATCTAGAGTGCTTCAGATCAGCCTCTTATGAGCTTTATTACAGTTAGGAATCTTACTAGGGCTTTGTAACAGAGTTTGTGTGTCCCAAAAACTAGGACAGAACTAGGCCACTTAGCAAAGACTTCAGCATCAGGGTTGCCAGGTTTTCACAACAAAACCCGCCCAATTGCTACTCAAAACTAGCCCAATCGGGGGGTCACTCTGTAAATTCCAGGGGGTAAAATCTGCGTTTTTTGGAGGGGTTACCCTGGTAAATTTCTCATTCCAGGGGATAAATATCATGTTATTTGGATTGCTTTAACCTGCGGACACGAAAAACAACCCGCGGCAACAGTGTTAAAGTAGCCCAATTCTGGACTTGGCAACAATGTTCAACATTTGTTGATTGTGGAGGACTGAAACAAACACACACACACACACACACACACACAGGTTTGTTTTGCTATCTTAGTGGGGACTCTCCATAGGCGTAATGGTTTTTATACTGTACAAACTGTATTTTCTATCCCCCTACACTACCCCTATCCCTAAACCTAACCATCACAGGAAACATTCTGCATTTTTACATTTTCAAAAAAACATCATTTAGTATGTTTATTAATCCATTTCCCTCGTGGGGACCGCTGGCTGGGCCCCATGATGTAGGTGAACTCAGGTTTTTATTACATCGTGGGGCCATTTGGTCCCCACGATGTAATATAAACAAGAACACACACACACACACACACACACGGTCAAAGACTCTGCACTCAATTACATGCAAACAACACTTCAAAAGTATGATTTTTTTTTTTTTTTTTAAATAAATAAATGTATACATTTATTCAGCAAGAACGCATTGAATTGATCAAAAGTGACAGTAAATATGTTACAAAAGATTCTATTTCAAATAAATGCTGTTCATTTAGAACATTCTATTCATCAAAGAATCCATGATTTCTGAAGGATCATGTGACACTGAAGACTGGAGTAATGATGCTGAAAATTCAGCTTTGATCACAGGAATAAATTACACTTTACTATATATTCACATAGAAAACAGTTATTTTAAATTGTAATATTATTTCTGGGTTTTTTATACTGTATTTTTGATCAAATATATGCAGCCTTAGTGAGAACAAGAGACAAAAAAAAGAAAAAGAAAAAGGTAAAAAAATCTTACCGACCCCAACTTTTGAACTTTCAAACAATAATTAAACAAAAAATGGACAGACATGGATGTTTGCGTGTTGTATGAGTAGATGAACGAGTATCCGAATACTTTCTGCATCTGTATGGCCTTAATTAACCCTGCAAACATCAGGCAAAAAAAATCTCAAAAAACAGCCTGAGACTGAAAAACAGGCTTCAGTCAGTCAGGGTGAAACGGTAAAGCAGCATGTTTGCTTACAGCCTCACACAGGTTCAAACATACTTGTTTGTTTACACTGTCCTGTCATGGCGATTTCAGATAACAGCTCTAAATATAATCGGGCTCTGTAAAGAACAGCCGTGAAGTGTTACGAGAGCTTTCATGTTTCATTGACGGATTCGGGAAAGACCTGTCTGCATACCTGCCCGCTATACGCACGAATATCAAATAACAGATCCACCGTGACACGCTTTGTCTGTTTATAATGTAGCTGCACCAGGACACGCTTGTGTGTTTATTCTGATAGCAGCCTTTCATCTTCACATCTAGATCTTCCGATGCACATTATTCCTCCGTCACGCGTGTCTGCGCTGCATGGAACAAGAGCAAAAGGAGGAAACTGACACGTGACAGTTATTTGGAAATATTTTAACTGATGCAAAATACATTTTGATTTGTATTTGCATTAATCTTACACGCTCTAAAAAAAATGCTGGGTTAAAAACAACCCAAGTTGGGTTAAATATGGATACATGGAATATGGTTTTGACCAACGTGCTGGGCAATTTTATTTAAAAATGACTATATGGCTGGCTTAAAATAAACCCAAAATAGGTTTGAAATTAAAATTCAGACACATAATTAGTAAAGGCAACAATAATAATCAAAAAGTGAACATTTATTAAAAAGCAATTGAATAAATATTAATTTCCAACCTATTGGGTTCATTTTAAGTGAGCAATACAGTAATTTTTAAACAATAATTGAGTTAAATAAAACTACCCAGCAGGTTGGGTAAACATTTAACCCAATCGCTGGATCAAAACAACCCAATCGCTGGGTTTGTCCTTATTTAACCCAAATTGGGTAACTATTTTTAATAATAATTACTGTATGATTACTTTTAGGTGGGAAAAAACTATTTACAATTTGCTGACAATAAACAATTCAAGATTCATTCTATGGAAAGAAGTATTATCATACACAATTTTGCATCATATATTCGTTTAAGGATATTATACAGATTATATATATATATATATACAGTACAGTCCAAAAGTTTGGAACCACTAAGATTTTTAATCTTTTTAAAAGAAGTTTCGTCTGCTCACCAAGGCTACATTTATTTAATTAAAAATACAGTAAAAACAGAAATATTGTGAAATATTATTACAATTTAAAATAACTGTTTTCTATTTGAATATATTTCACAAAGTAATTTATTCCTGTGATCAAAGCTGAATTTTCAGCATCATTACTCCAGTCTTCAGTGTCACATGATCCTTCAGAAATCATTCTAATATGCTGATCTGCTGCTCAAGAAACATTTAATGTGTACAATTGTACAAAATATTTGTGTACAATATTTTTTTTCAGGATTATTTGATGAATAGAAAGTTCAAAAGAACAGTGTTTATCTGAAATCTAATCTTTTGTAACATTATAAATGTCTTTACTGCCACTTTTGATTGATTTAATGCATCCTTGCTGAATAAAAGTATTCATTTCTTTAATTTCTTTTCAAAAAATAAAAATAAAAATTCTTACTGACCCCAAACTTTTGAACGGTAGTGTATAATGCTACAGAAGCTTTGTATTTCAGATAAATGCTGTTCTTTTGAACTTTCTATTCATCAAGGAATCCTGAAAAAAAAAGTACACAACTGTTTTCAACATTGATAATAATCATAAATGTTTCTTGAGCAGCAGATCAGCATATTAGAATGATTTCTGAAGGATCATGTGACACTGAAGACTGGAGTAATGATGCTGAAAATTCAGCTTTGCATCACAGGAATAAATTACTTTGTCAAATATATTTAAATAGAACAAAGTTATTTTAAATTGTAATAATATTTCACAATATTATTGTTTTTTACTGTATTTTTAATTAAATAAATGTAGCCTTGGTGAGCAGACGAAACTTCTTTTAAAAACATAAAAAATCTTAGTGGTTCCAAACTTTTGGACTGTACTGTATATATACACACTTTTTTTTTTAAGAAACAACTTTTAAGAAACAACATAGTGCATGAATCTATGCGTAAAGGACATTCTCAGATCGTAAACAGGTGAGCATGGCTAAAGTTGAATATCTTGTTCAGAGTCGTGCGTTTCCATCGGTGGAGGAGGAGAGGGTGCGCAGGCTTAAAATAGCCACTGTAAATGAAGGGCTTGCTCCATTTCTATTTACATTAGATTAGCATTTCAGATCCCAATTCAACAATGAACAATGCAGTTCAAAGTTTTCCTATATGATACCGGTGCACCTACATCGCAGATAAAAGCATGTGGGGGAAGGTTATGAAAATAAGGCCAGAGCGGAACGTTCACTCGATCAGAATACAGGTCAAACGCTCAAAGGACGATAAACACGCTGGCACCACATCAAACCCCACGCTCTCCAGCTGCTGTGGAGCAATAACAGCCATAAAAACAAGAAATCAACATGATAAGCACATGAAAGTGAGCGTCAGACAAGTAATACCCTCTTAGAAAGTTCAACATCATCGCTGTTCGAAAACTAACAACATGGAAATCAGCTGGTTTTTGCTTTGGGAGCCAGATTTTGGGTTAACACGGCACCAAAATTGTTTATCAAATAAAAAATATTGACTATAAACAGCATAGATGACATGCAAAATGATTAACATGAGCCTGAATAGAAAAAAGGGTCAATTCTGGTCTCTTTAGTTGGTTTATATCAATAACAAACAATATTTGAACATGATCAGGGCTGCATAATACATATATATATACACACATTATATATATATATATATATACACACACATATATACACATATATACTGCATATACAAAGCATCTTGAGAAAGTAACTTTTAAAGGCGCTATACAAAATAAATGTATTATTATTATTATTCATATATACACAGATACAGTATATATATATATATATATATATATACACACACACACATATATATATATATATATATACACACACATATATACTAATATATGAATATAGAGAGTTACATTTTTGAAAGTCTTATGCTGACCAAGGCATTTAATATAGTAAAAACAGTAATATTGTGAAAGATTCTTCAGAAATCATTCTAATAGGCTGATTAGTTGCTCTATTATTATTAATTATAATCAGTGCTCAATTATTATTAATGTTTTTTATTATTATCAATGTCTTCATATTTTTAATTAAGACAATTTTTTTTCAGGATTCTTTGATGAATAGAATGTTCTAAAAAAACAGTATTTATTTGAAATATAATCTTTTGTAACATTATAAACATCTTTACCGCCACTTTAGACCAATTTAATGCATCCTTGCTGAAAAAAAGTATTAATTTCTTTAAAAAAAAAAAAATGAATTGAATGGTGGTGTATCAGTTTCCACAAAACTATGAAGCAGCACAACTGTTGTCAACACAGATTGATAATAATAAATGTTTCTTATGCAGCAAATCAGCATATCAGAATGATTTCTGAAGGATCATGTGGAATTTGCACCAACCATGTGTTTTGTAATTCACCCAAAAAGACCTGCGATCACCTTTGGATCGTGAGCCGGCAGCTGAGAAGCGCTGGTGTAAATAGTTGGCATGGCAGCGTGGAAAAAGGACCGCGTGTGACACGATAAACCATGTAATGCATTTGTACACAAAGCCCCTGTGATATTCATACTGATATTGATGCGATTCTGGCTGGACAAACGAGCCAAACGCTCAATGCAACACACACATGCACGCACACAAACACAATAGCGAGGCGTTAACCGCGATCGAGAGCGCAGGAGATCTAAACCGCATCCAGAAAACTTTCCGTGCGTTTCCAGTTACCTGTGCGTCTTTCAAAGGCAGCTACTGTAACCCAACACCGGCCGCAAGGGCGTGCCAGCCTCGCTCTCGCTCTCTATTTATTTTTCCAGGCCATAATTTGCTGCCGTCTCTCCCAAAGAGGCCTATATTACAATCGCCTTTGATTTTCCCGCTTTGAAAAAGACATGAAACACGCTTGGGCACGTCAATGATTGTCTGCTTGTGCGAGTGACCTCTGAACCCTGGTTGGTTAGGTGGACTAGTTTATGATTTGCCCCCATAAAGCTTCCTAAAGGGAGGTTGAATAAGTCAAACCGTTAACCTTTAACCCCTTTCAATGCACACGAGCAGTTGGCGGGTGACTCCTACTGTAACCTCTTCCCAAACTTTCTCCAACACACATACCATGAGCGGCGGAGCGTATCTGCGCTCGGAGAGACACTGGGCTCGTCTGTCTTTCTGTGAATTCCTGCTCCATCAGGGACCGTCCGTCTCACTTCATACGTGAGGTTTCTATTGTGCTGCACGGATGGAAATCTCTGTCTTTGTAGGAGACGGACGGTGTAACAGATCCACTGGCTGGATCCACTTTCACTGCTCTGAAAGAGGCTGGACGACGTGCCCGGAAAGCAAATGGCAATGCAAAACAAAACTGCATGTCAGATCCCTTCCAAAATCACTCTAAAGGTGCCGTTGCACGTGGAAGAACAAAATATCCTGAGTTTGACAAAATGAGGAAAAACACAATTTATCATAGGGGACATACATACATAGCAGTTACAGCATGAAGTTATATAACATAGATAACTTTTAAACATAACCTATAACATATTTATATTTTTTTTCTTGCATTTGCGCGTTCATGGCCTGGTTTCACAGACAGGGCTTAGATTAAGCCAGGATGAGGTCTTAGCTAAATAGGATATTTAAGTAACTTTTATAAGTGTTAAGTTACGTCAGTACAAGTTGCTTTCAGTTGAAACAGCTCAAACATACATTTTAGTCTAAGACTAGCTTAAAGGATTAGTTCACTTTCATATTAAAATTTCCTGATAGTTTACTCACCCCCATGTCATCCGAGATGTTCATGTCCTTCTTTCTTCAGTCGAAAAGAAATGAAGGTTTTTGATGAAAACATTCCAGGATTATTCTCCTTATAGTGGACTTCAATGGCCTCCAAACAGTTGAAGGTCAAAATGTCAGTTTCAGTGCAGCTTCAAAGGGCTTTAAACGATACCAGACGAGGAATAAGGGTCTAATCTAGAGAAACCATCGGCCGTTTTCTCAATTTACGTAACGAATACGGCACCAGTACCGTTTTTTCCATAATTTGAATAGGGAAGGTGTAGGACATACAGCATAATCTTTTTGAAGAATACGGAAGGTGGTTTGGCAGAAGCACTTGCGAGGCAATCATTTGTGTTTATAAAGCATATACATTTTTTTTTATTACTTTTTTTTCGAAAATGAACGATGGTTTCGCTAGATAAGACTCTTATTCCTCGTCTGGTATCGTTTAAAGCCCTTTGAAGCTGCACTGAAACTGTAATTTTGACCTTCAACCGTCTGGAGGCCATTGAAGTCCACTATAAGGAGAATAATCCTGGAATGTTTTCATCAAAAACCTTAATTTCTTTTCGACTGAAGAGAAGGACATGAACATCTTGGATGACATGGGGGTGGGTAAATTATCAGGAATATTTAATATGAAAGTGAACTAATCCTTTAAGTCTTCTCTGTGAATGTCTGGGTATATCTCCCAGTTCAGACTTTATAACTGGCAATTGTGAGTTCATATCACAATTCTGAGGGGGAAAAAGTCAGAATTGTGGGATACAAACTCGCAATTCTGAGAAAAAAAAAAAAAGACAGAATGACAAGTATATCCCACAATTTCGTTTTTTTTTCTAAGAATTGTGAGATATAAACTCGGATTTGTGAGAAAAAAGTCTGAATTGTGAGGTATAGGGCCCTATTTTAACAATCTAAGTGCACGGTCTGAAGCGCACAGCACAAGTGCACTTACGGTGTGTCCGAATCCACTTTTGCTTGTTTAACACCCGGTGCATGGTCTAAAAGGGTTGTACCTATTCTCTTAATGAGTAATGTGTGTGTTTTGGGTTTAATGTGCAATAAACCAATCAGAGTCTCGTCTCACATTCCCTTTAAAAGCCAGTTGTGCTCGCGCCATGACGGATTCGCTATTTACATGGCGGAATTTGCAAGTGGAAAAACTAAACGCTTCTCTAGTGAGGAAACGGATCTGCTCGTGCGCGAGGTTAAAGCCGGACTCCACCAAAGCATTTTTATCTTTATGTACACAATAATAATCTTTTACATTGTAATCCTTTTATTTATTTTTTTATATTTGGCATGTTTGTGTGCTGCTGTGCGTCCCTGTTTGTGTAATAAGCAGAGTGTAAGCGCGCCCATAGGAGCATATTACTAACACCCTCTTTAAATAACAAAAAAATATTGCACCATTGACTTTAGACCAGGTTTCAGTTGGTCAATGGTGCAGTCATTTTTAGTTCTCTCAATATAGCAACACGCCAACAATGCACCTGAACACACCTCATTTTCAGACCAGCACGCTTATAAGCGCACAAATGGGCACAAACGCATTTGCCATTTAAACAACATGGCGCAGGACATGAAAATGATAACTGCGTCGGGCTGAAACTAACAAAAAACACTTGCGTCGCATTGCGCTAGCTGTATGATAAGGCCCATTAAGTCAAAATGAGCTTTTTTTTATTCTTTTATTCTACTACTGCAGAACTGTCATTTTCTGCCACCAAGTACGCTCCGCCCACAAAAAAACATCATCGCTGTTTGCAAACACAAAAAATCCAAACATATCCAAGTCATCTGGTCAAAACAATATATAATTATATATATTATGGACACGCAAAATATCATATTATAATAATCTTTCAATCGCTTTGCTATACAAAACATCCTTAATACAAGATCAGTTTCCCAGAATAGCAAAAGTAGCATAATATTAGCCAACATGAAACCCTGACAGACAGATAAAGACACTGATTAAAAATAGCACATATATATATATCAATCCTGTATGAGACCAGCAGCTCTGTGCAGGACAAAAGGCAGATGGTTAAACAATGTCTCCTCAAAGCGTTCTGCCACACGGTGTCCGTTTACCAGTGTGTAACAAAGGCGAGTTGCAGCTGGCACTTCAGAAGCATTATAGAGCAGATTCAGAACATGCTGACGAGGAAAAACAATCCAGTGAATGCCAAGGTCAACTGGGACGGCACACGAAATGACCAGTGATATGACTACCAACACTGCTTGGCCTTGCTGGTTAAACTAGGTAAGAAAACTGTTGGTGACCAGAACGTCTTTTCAGCAGGGCAGAATCACACAGCCTTGAGGTGCGTCACAATTCACGTACTTATGCACTATTCTATGCTGTTTTGTAGTATAAATAGTGCGAGTGTTGAAAATCCCCAAAAGAAATAGTGCACTTTAAATACCCAGATGGATGATGCACTTAATTAACCAGGAAAAGAAGAAAAAAAAAAAAAAGTGTGGGATGTTGGACACTTCATGCACTTGACTGTTGCCGCTTCACATAAGTACATAGTGCATCATTTGGGACACGACTTTAGTCAAATGCAAAATGCAAAACAAACAAAATAAACATTTAAATTTGTGCATTTGGCAGACTTATTTTATTTTAAATAAAACAACAAATGTACCAGTA
>RJVU01007700.1:2855081-2869956 GCA_003731715.1 Anabarilius grahami | reverse complement strand
AACATGCATAATTTCTTAAATGAAAATATTTATTTAACATAATATTTACTTAAATAATCAGAAATAAATTATTGTAAAAAATCTAATTTAAAATGTTTTTAAAAAAAGTAACAAAAAATAAATAAAAGTCCTGCTTTTGACAGTTATCAGGCAAA
The DNA here is from genome assembly GCA_003731715.1 of Anabarilius grahami. Classification (NCBI taxonomy): domain Eukaryota; kingdom Metazoa; phylum Chordata; class Actinopteri; order Cypriniformes; family Xenocyprididae; genus Anabarilius; species Anabarilius grahami. Next base: position 2,869,801 of record RJVU01007700.1, on the reverse strand, counting down.
ACTGTCAAATGTAAAATATCGGCCTTGGTGATATTGTTTGATCAGTAGTTAACATCCCCAACTTGTATGAAAAAAATTATAAAAATAATCAATCAGAGAATGTTTTGATGCTATTAATTAATCGTCCATTTCAAATAAACACTTCTAAACAGATACAAATAAGTACCAAATGATCTGTGACTGGTCATGTAATGTGTCGGGCAGCGAATATATGTTTGTATATATATATTATATATAATACATATATACAAACAAACCATTATTTAATTATATTTCAGCATAAACATACATCGCTAGACAAGGAAGAAGGTTTAAATTAATTATATGCAATTTAGTTCAAGATGGCGCTTTCTGGTACTTGCGTGGTTCCATCCTCCCCAGGTTGTTAGAGGTTGTCGTGGAATTAGTGTATGTATGGTCAGATCTGCTTCAGTGTTTTTTGCTCCCCCCTTTTCTTGAAGGCTTGACAAGCGTGTCTTGGTTTGATTTTGATGGGCTTAGATGAAGATTGGCTCTTTGCATCTTTGACTTAGGACAAGGGATAAATATTTCCCCCGGATAGACACACCCTTGTTCTGCGTTTCCAGCTCGACAGGGAAGGAGACATTAAAGGGTTAGTTCACCCAAAAATGAAAATATTGTAATTTAATCTCATGTCGTTCCACACCCGTAAAACCTTCGTTCATCTTCGGAACGCAAATTAAGGTATTTTTGTTGAAATCCGATGGCTCATTGTGGCCTGCATAGCCAGCAATGTACTAAAAACGTATTTAAATCAGTTCATGCGAGTACTGTGGTTCAATATTAATATTATAAAGCGACGATAATATTTTTGGTGCGCCAAAAAAACAAAATAACGACTTATATAGTGATGGCTGATTTCAAAACACTGCTTCAGGAAGCTTCGGAGCGTTCTGAATCAGCGTATCGAATCATGATTCGGATCGCGTGTCAAACCGCCAAACTGCTGAAATCACGTGACTTTGGTGCTTCGAACTGCTGATTCGACACACTGATTCATTATGCTCTGAAGCTTCCTGAAGCAGTGTTTTGAAATCGGCCATCACTATATAAGTCGTTATTTTGTTTTTTTGGCGCACCAAAAATATTCTCGTCGCTTTATAATATTAATGTTGAACCACTGTACTCACATGAACTGATTTAAATATGTTTTTAGTACATTAATGGATCTGGAGAGAGGAAATGTCATTGCTCCCTATGCACTGAGCCATCGGATTTCAACTAAAATATCTTAATTTGTGTTCCGAAGATGAACGAAGGTCTTACGGGTGTGGAACGACACGAGGGCGAGTAATAAATAACATTATTTTCATTTTTGGGTGAACTAACCCTTTAATCTAACGAAAACACACACACATTCATTCGTACAGTGAAGGTGGGTGATGTGCTTGTCGCTTAGGGGGGGGGGTTCCCTCTTTAGCACCTCGCTTTTAAATCACTAATCGTGTGAGTGAAAGTAAAATGCGCACGGTTGCATGGGCATTCATAATGGTGCGGATCAGAGTGAGCGTTTTCAATTAAATCCAATGGAAGTTGAGCTTCCATAGGAATGAACTGAAAACAGTCCGCGCCAGTAGACACGCACCGTTATGAATGTTTGTGCAGCCGTGCGCTTTTTATGCCAATTCGGGGGAAGCATCTGCTTGAATGGTGGGTTATTATTCTTAATGAAAAACACAACAACTAGAAAAACAACTAATCCTTTGAAGGGTTCCCAATTAGCACTGGGTTTAAATACAAAATATTGCAAAAATCCATATTATATATATATACACATATATACACATACACATATACACACACACACACTATATATATATATATAGTGTGTGTGTGTGTGTGTGTGTGTGTGTGTGTGTGTGTGTGTGTGTGTGTGTGTGTGTGTTTGTGAAAAGCCTATTAAAGAGAGTTAAATGGTTAAATGAGGGATTATTGATGTTCATAGAGTTTTAATATAGATTTACTCAAAAGTCAACAGAGAATTAATTGGGCTTTTACAGGTAGTTAAATGTTGAAGCCACCACAGGCCAATCTTTTGTGAACTCTCTACTCTATTTAACACAGGACATGCTACTACAAAGACACTTTAATCAGGTTCATAATGACAAATCCAGGGTCCCTTCCGACGCTCTAGAAAAAGCTTCCTGTTCCTCTTGTCTTCATTCAAGACATCAAGAATTCCACAATGACACAAAGGAAACAACAAGCTCTTAGTGGGACATAAAAGCGTGTAATCTGATTGGCCTGGTCTCATTCGAGCAGCAGTGATGTACCGTGACCCCCATCATGTACCGCAACAGGCTGTAATGTCCGCAAGCCCTCAATACAACATCCTACAAATCGTTAACACCGTTAGCAAGCGTTCTGGCAGTCACAGGGGCTAATTTTAGGGCCAATGATGTTGTAAAAACCACACGAGTCTGTCCTTTCAGGGCAATGTGGTTTGCATTCACTCACATTACTGATGAAATTGTTATAAAATCCAGACGTGTGGTAGAAACTATTGTAGTGTTAAATATTACTGTATGAGTGTTCAGAAACGTAACTTCTAATAAACAAGCCAATGATCAATTTCAGATTATATAGAGGAAATGTTATTGCTCAGATGTTTAATGCTCTAAAAAAATCTTGGGTTATTTTTTTCTGGGTTGAGCCCTTTGGGTCAGACGCAACAACCCAGAGTGTTTGGGTAGTTTTGGTTTTACCCAGAACCTGGGTCAGGCGTAACAACCCAGTGTTTGGGTAGTTTTTGTTTTACCCAGAACCTGGGTCAGACATAACAACCCAGTGTTTGGGTAGTTTTTGTTTTACCCAGAACCTGGGTCAGGCGTAACAACCCAGAGTGTTTGGGTAGTTTTTGCTTTACCCAGATCCTGGGTCAGACGTAACAACCCAGTGTTTGAGTAGTTTTGGTTTTACCCAGAACCTGGGTCAGGCGTAACAACCCAGTGTTTGGGTAGTTTTTGTTTTACCCAGAACCTGGGTCAGACATAACAACCCAGTGTTTGGGTAGTTTTTGTTTTACCCAGAACCTGGGTCAGGCGTAACAACCCAGAGTGTTTGGGTAGTTTTTGCTTTACCCAGATCCTGGGTCAGACGTAACAACCCAGTGTTTGAGTAGTTTTTGTTTTACCCAGATCCTGGGTCAGACGTAACAACCCAGTGTTTGGGTAGTTTTTGTTTTACCCAGATCCTGGGTCAGACATACAGTAACAACCCAGTGTTTGGGTAGTTTTTGTTTTACCCAGATCCTGGGTCAGACGTAACAACCCAGTGTTTGGGTAGTTTTTGTAACCCAGATCCTGGGTCAGACGTAACAACCCAGTGCTTGGTTTTTTTTTGTTTTATCCAGATCCTGGGTCAGACGTAACAACCCAGTGTTTGGGTAGTTTTTGTTTTACCCAGATCCTGGGTCAGACGTAACAACCCAGTGTTTGGGTAGTTTTTGTAACCCAGATCCTGGGTCAGACGTAACAACCCAGTGTTTGGGTTTTTTTTTGTTTTATCCAGATCCTGGGTCAGACGTAACAACCCAGTGTTTGGGTAGTTTTTGTTTTACCCAGATCCTGGGTCAGACGTAACAACCCAGTGTTTGGGTAGTTTTTGTAACCCAGATCCTGGGTCAGACGTAACAACCCAGTGTTTGGGTTTTTTTTGTTTTATCCAGATCCTGGGTCAGACGTAACAACCCAGTGTTTGGGTAGTTTTTGTTTTACCCAGATCCTGGGTCAGACGTAACAACCCAGTGTTTGGGTAGTTTTTGTAACCCAGATTCTGGGTCAGACGTAACAACCCAGTGTTTGGGTAGTTTTTGTTTTACCCAGATCCTGGGTCAGACGTAACAACCCAGTGTTTGGGTAGTTTTTGTTTTATCCAGATCCTGGGTCAGACGTAACAACCCAGTGTTTGGGTAGTTTTTGTTTTACCCAGATCCTGGGTCAGACGTAACAACCCAGTGTTTGGGTAGTTTTTGTAACCCAGATCCTGGGTCAGACGTAACAACCCAGTGTTTGGGTATTTTTTGCATTCCCTAGATCCTGGGTCAGACATGACATAACCCAGTGTTTGGGTTGTTTTATTATTTCATCAATTCATAAATGAAGTAAAAATAAAATAAAATAAAAGCTAGTATTATAATAAAAATGAATCAACCCATTATGCTGGGTTAAATAACCCAATTTGCTGAGTAAAATTAACCCAACATGTGTTCTGTCCTATATTCACCCAGCCCTTGGGTTGAGACTGGGTTTTTAACCCGGTATTTTTTAGAGTGAAACGTTTAGGACATTTACTGAAGTTCTTCAAGAACTTAGCAGTTTTTTAGCAGTCATATACTAGCAATTTCTGAATGTTTTTCTTTTTTGTGCAGATAATTTGATCTATAGGGAATCTGATGAGAAAAGTTTGAGTTGAAACATCAGGAGACTCAAGCAAAAGCGTTCAGTTTGCAGGCTGGAAGACAAACATCAACAGGTCAGAGCGGGCGGACGGCCTGTTATCAGTTTCCAGGGGGGAAATATAGACAGGAAACCCATCTGAATGAGGGGAGGGGAGGCCTATCGGAAGCGCAGAGTAAACAAGCTCCTTTTTAATCATCTAGACTCGCGTTTTCAACCTAACACTCTTTGATGTGCTACTCCATTAACGCATCCATCCCAGCCTCCCTATCATCCGTCCTCCTGAGAGATTAGACAGGGGAGATTATTCAGAAGAAAAGTGGAGAGTTACACGACAGATACGAGGCTGCCAAGACGTGGAGGGCGTGTGCTCGTATGATTCTAACGTGCACGTCTGCGGTCATGCTCTTCCTAATCCAATAAGCCATTTCTGTAGAGGTCACACTACAAAACTGGTGAGTATAGGCTGGTTTATATAGTATACATCACTGTTTTCTACTGTAATACATTGTAAGATGCAACTTATTCCTGTGATCAAAGCTGAATTTTCAGCATCACAACTCGTCTTCAGTGTCACATGATCCTTCAGAAATCATTCTAATATGATGATTTGATACTCAAGAAACACTTATGATTATTATCAGTGTTGAAAACAGCTGTGCATCTTCATATATTTATGGAAGCCATATTTTCAGGATTCTTTGATGAATAGAAAGTTAAAAAAACAGCATTTATTTTAAAAATAGAAGTCATTTATAACATTATAATTGTCCTTACTGTCACTTTTGATCAATTTAATGCATCCATTTTCTTTCAGAAAAAACAAACAAACAAAAAAAACAATTTTACTAACCCAAAACTTTTCAATGGATATTTTCGTCATGATAGCAGAGCAGAAATATCTACTACAATATAAACAAAACAGCAAAATCTCAACTGGACCCATTTCTACAAACCCAGCACTAGGTAAGAGGATCTGATCTTAGATCAGTAGCTTCAATCAAGGTAGAACCTGATACTGGTCTTTGTGAGCGTTTACAAAGGTTCAGCTGACCTCTCTGACACAAAATGCCCAAAAAACGAGGAAGGGAGAAGGAAAAAACGAATCTAATGAGACTTAGAAGGAGATCATGCTCTTTAAAATGGTCTTTTAATCGGGTAAAGTGCCTATCAGAAGCTCAACCTCGACACTCTTAGCTAGTGCCAGATTAAAAATCATGAAGTCACACATTTGGAAATAACTTCAGCCCACAACAATGCAGCCCAAAACACATTTGGACACTTTAGTCACACTTATGCCATTACATTAGTTTTCTTTCACTTGTAAAGTGTACTTGTGCATCTTTCTTTTCAATAAATAACACTTTCTTTGATGATTTTTAATGTAATGCAATGACTTTTATAAGTGTGTCCAAATGCATTTCGGGGTCACTATTGCTTTGTTGGCATTAAAAAGCATTAAAGAGAAGTCTGTGGTGGTTTTAAGGAAAGTTTTTATGCAAGACTGTGTGGTAAAAAGGCTTCACCTTGTCATGCGTCTCACCGACATAAAAATAGGCTGTACTGTACTATTAAAAAGATATAAAATTGGTTAAAACAGAAAAAGGTACCACTTGTGTCAAATCAAATTCCACATTTCTAATGCAAAATAAACAGAGAACGTATGATCGGCCTCCATTAAAGACCAGTGGCTGCGCTGAGGGCCCTTTTCTCCTTAAATAAAACATTTCCACCATCATCATGTCTGATCTTGTTTTTCTCTGCCTGTGATCCGCCGACTGGGGCCCAGAAAAGAGAGTCAAATTTGGGTAGCGCCGCTCGCCAACCTGTGGCCTGGAGAAACAACATGCTTAGGAAGATCAAATGGGATGGGAGATGTGTAATTACTGGTGGTTATGAAAACTGGCTGTCATCCTCAACGCGGCGAATTCAGAGCCGCCCGAGGATAGCCGAGGCAGACACGCCTGAAAACGCACTAATCCAGCACACTTAACTAAACAGACTCGTTGTTGCTTCACTTTGTTTAGTTTGAAGTTTAACACGGGAGGCAAATGAACTGGAGATGGTAGGGCTGGGTGATATATTGAACATTCAACAGGTATTTTGCTGGCGATATACAATTAGGAAACATCATAATGACTTTATATTTGGCATTAGACACATTTTGATATGACACAAAAGTGTGTCAGAGTGAAAGTTTATCATTTTAAGTCATGTCAGTTTAAACATTTAAGTAGGGATGCACGATATATCGGCCACAATATCGGTATCGACCGATATATGTTCATTTTTAATGTTATTGTTATCGGCCCAATAGGAAAATTTGTCCGATATATTAAAGCCGATAAATAATAGATTATTTCCTTCAGCTGAGACACTTCAGATGCACACTGTCCGCCATGATGGTTTTGAATTGCTTGAAATATGATTGAAAAATCACTTCTAAAAGGAAAATACAGTTCAGTGCAACATGTTCAGCGCAAGTCTGTCATATAGGCTACATAATGTTATAACGAGAACATTATAATTGTGTGCTTGGGACGTGGGTTTTAATGGTGAGACTTTTGTTTTAGGCTCTCAAAAATTATATTTAAAACATTATCGGCCAATATATCGTTATCGGCTTTCAAAACTAATTTCACATTTAAAATATTTAAATTATTTCAACTATGCAACAACTCAGTTTTTACCAACAACGTAAAATTTAACATTTTATCTCACTGAATGTAGTATACACTTTAATCCAGCGTGCCATGGCGTAGAGTTTTATAGCTACATAGTACATACAGCTCAGTACAAGTACACAGGTTAAAACATAACCTAATATATACATAACTTTCCCTCGTATGACCATGATGTGACTGGAATAAAGCAAATAGACTACAAAACCCGGACCTATCCTCTTAATAGCGCTCCTGGCTAGTGTGGTGTCTAACTGAAAATAACCCCTCAGCAATAGATACAGAAAAACACACAAAAATACTGTAATTCCCTGGAATTTGAGCTGCTGTCATTGAAAAGATCATAAATAAATTAGTCGATCATGAGGTATCTAATAAGCATTGCGTTGTGTGAAATTATTTAGTCTTCTTTTCACTGATTTAGCGTTTTTCTGCACTCTCTGGCGACATGAAAAAGAAAGCTGATCCCGATTGGTCCGCGTAAGTGCTGATTGATAGAACCTTATAGAATCAAGTTAGAGTTTGACTTTGTAGATATAACCTTTTTCTTTTCTAAAAAAAACGTAAAAAAAGAAACATCACATAATGATAATGTTCGGGGCTCAGACTCACCCAGTTTAAATCTAGATTAAAGACGCATCTCTTTAGCCAAGCATTCACATAATGCATCTCATACCAGATCAATTGCACATGACTATCTTTGCTTAATGTTATGAACAGCTAATTATTCTCCATTTGCTTTTCGAAGAGACGGCGCCAACTCCTGCGAGGACTTCAGATGACACAATATCTGGATCAACATGCACATTCCCAAATTTCTATATATCCTAATTATTGTTAATATGTAATTCATTATTTCCAGGAGCTCATTGCTTCTGCCTTCAATTAAACTGCTAACAGTGATTGTAAATTAAATTGCCTAAATTATTACATTATTAGCTAACTGCATTCTCTAGACTGTAATGTTGACATGCATTCTCTGTAAAGCTGCTTTGAAACGATATGTATCGTGAAAAGCGCTATTCAAATAAATGTGAATTTAATTGAAGAAGTCGTCACAGAATAGGAATATGTGAATAACTCAATTTTGACAAAAAATGTCAGAACCTTTTAATTCCAAGAGGACAAAATGTTAATTTCCAACATACTTTGGGTTCATTTTAGCAAGCAATACAGTAATTTTTAAACAAAAGTTGGGTTAAATAAAACTACCCAGCAGGTTGAGCAAACATTTAACCCAAATGCTGGGTTAAAACAACCCAAGTTGGGTTGAAAATGAAAATGAAAAACTACCCAGCAGGTTGGGCCAACATTTAACCCCTTCATTGGGTCTGTCCATTTTCAACCCAGCTTGGGTTGTTTTTAACCCAGCATTTTTCAAAAGTGTAGGCCCCGCACACTGGCGTTCAGTCATTAATGGCTGACATTTGCCCACACTGGAAAGCAAGCATCCTTGTGTTTCACTTGGTGGCAAACATGCCTAGATCATTTGAACTAGATGGTCACTGTATCTTTAAATTTAAATGGCAACAATGTACAAAAACCTCCTAAGCAATTTCAGAGCAAATACATATTTATCAAATATTACCAAAAAAACATTTAAGCTTTTCCACCCAGCGCTACTGCACAGCATAAAAACATGCTATAGATCATTCGATATCATTCTTCCCAGAAGCAGATAAAAGCCATAACGTTAAATTCATGCGGTAAAAAGTGAGGGAAGAAAAGATAGAAACTTCCCCCTACCCCACCTGCTTCTATCACTTTGTCCCCTAGAGGAAGGGAACATTATGCAGGAGGACAATGCGCCGAAGCAGCCCGGGCCTGTTGCAACAGGTTGGCACTGCAACAAAAAGCGTCTGTCTGTGCGACACGCTCTCTGAGAGCGAGCGATACACTTCTGCAAACCAAACACACATGCACACAACATCATATTCTTGCTAATTAGTTTAAACACGACGGATGTTTCTTATCCAATGCAATGCACTTGCTTGTGCTTTCAGCAACTCCACAGTTCAAACCTTCAACCTTTGAGCTACAAACCCAGAGTTCTTCTGCATGGGCTTGATTCACAGTGTACATTCTGCATGTAGATACTAGTTACCGGCGGCGTGAATAACACCTCAGAACACGCGGCTTGTTAGAGACACCTAAAAACCTCTCAGACTTACACTGAGGAGAGCTCAGAATATCAGAGACTGAAACTGTACGAAACCACCTAGCAACGGCTCAGAACACCTTAGCAACCACAAAGCAACACCCACAACACAGCGGCGCATTTTGCACAGGCAAGCACCACTCACACTTTAGTCAGAAAACGCAAAAATCTAGTTGCAACTTGCTATGAACAGAGTAGTAAAATAAGCTCGGCCAATAAAACAACAAACACTTTTCTGCATCCATGAAGTCCTGCAAATTCACTGCAAGCTTCAAATACAACATGAAATTTCTCTAACAAACACAGACATTCCACTAACAAGAAATCTATTTTTATGGTGCAATAACTCTTTCCTCCAGGGGAAAAGGCTTTCAAGATACATTTACAGTTAGAGCATCCCCTCTGGCTTGATCTGGATCGCTCTCGCACAGAGACGCAGCGCTCGCAACCTTCAAAGCCCGAACATCTGGCGGTATGGCCTCGGAGAACAGAGCTAACAGTTTACAAGACCACAAATCTATCACCTCCAATAAGACCCAGGCGGGGTTCTTGGCACCCGCAGAAACGCATTCGATGACTTCCCAGGTGAGCGATTCTCCGGGTCTCGGATGCTGTACGCTTCTGCGCCATCAACAAACTCTATAGATGTCATTGATCATAAAAGGTGATAATACACTCTTATGAATAAAGGTTCTTTATTGGCATTGATGGTTCCGTGAAGAACCTTCAACATTTCCATTGCACAAAACGTTCTTAAAGGCACAATATGTACATTTTCGCCACTAGAGGTCGCTTATTCAAAACAAAGGCGTAGCTTGATGACGCCTTGATTTCGCAGAATCACAGGAGGTGTGGTCTTCACGTCTACAGCCGGTGGAAAAGAATTAGACGATCCATATTAATGGATGAGCTAATGTATTAAAGATTTATTAACATTACTGTAATATGAAGCAAGGTTTTGGAGCCCAGTGAGGCCGCTGGAGCGAATGCTAATGAGAGACGAGCATGACGCATGTCTTGAGAGCAGAGGGACTTTTATTATGCCGCAGTTGCTGCTTCCCGTCAAGCGTATGTGGTTTAAAGCAGCACTGTTTATCATATTTGATACATTTGTGTGTTGAAAGTTGTTATAATGCTACTCTGAGCGTTCGCTCTGCGGCTGCTGTGAGACATTTGTTGCACGCTGCAGTAAGCTAGATCAATATTAGTCATGGTAAAATATGGTACTCGCGGTAAATCAAGAAAACAAGATTTAAACAATAAGACTTACTGTGTTGAGCTCTATAACATGATTAGTTTTCTGTCAATGAATGTATGAACAGTTGCTCACCTGTCTAATAAAACATAATATATTAAAGCGCCTTTGGTGTTTCCATGGTTTCTACAAAATAAAACGGGAAATCGAGGGTATGATGTAGGGATGCACTGATATGAAAATTTTGTCCGATAACTTATATTTGAAAGCCGATAACCGATATATTGGATGATAAATCTAAATCCAATCATTTTTGAGAGCTGATTACAAAGACAAAAGTTTCAGCTGAAGGAAATAATCCATTATTTATCGGCTTTAAAACAAACATCAGCCAAATTTTCTTATTGGGCTGATAAGAATAACATTAAAAATGATCATATATTGGCCGATACCGATATGGTGGATCCCTAGTTCCCTCGTGCTTCCCTAATATGATGTCATTGACACGGTCCGTGTCCTGGTTAAGATTGCTTATTTCTCTGGATTTAAACATTCTTGGAAACATTTGGGATAATATAAGTACACAAGTCAACAAAATAATATATAACATTGTTCTAGTAGTTTTTTGGATATTTTAATCCAAAAAATCGTACATTTTTTGCCTTAAAATTCTTTAAAAAGTTCTTGAAACTAAGAAAAAATTGGTTCTTTTAAGAATTTTGATTGGAAGATTCTTTGGGGAACCAAAAATGTGAAAACGTATTTCTTGGAACCTTTATTGTTAAGAGTGTATGACACAATATCTACAGTGGCCCCCCAAAAAAAAAATCCCCCCCAAAAAAGTAACTGCTTTTACTTTGCTAGAAATGCTGGGTTAAAAACAACCCAAGTTGGGTTGAAAAGCCCCAGCGATTGGATTTTTTTAACCCAGCAGTTGGGTTAAATGTTTAATATGTTTAAATTAATAAGTTTAATGAACAATAAACATTTATTAAAATTGCTTATCAATAAATGTTCACCTTTTGATTATAATTGTTGCCTCTAGTAATCGTGTGTCTGATTTTTAATTTCCAACCTATTTTGGGTTCATTTTAAGCCAGACATATAGTCATTTTTAAATAAAACGGCCCATCATGTTGAGCAAACATTTAACCCAACCGCTGGGTTTGTCCATATTTAATCCACCTTGGGTTGTTTTTAACCCAGCATTTTTTAGAGTGCATGTTTGAGTCAAATATTTTATTTTGTAAATTAAACTTTTGAACCCAGCAGTTGGGTTTGTCCATATTTGACCCAAACATGGTTTGAAACCACCCAGCATTTTTCTGAGTTCAGAGTGTGCCTGTGCCGCTTCATGACACTTTCTTCATCTTTAATCTAATATCTAATGCAATGACATTCAGACACTTTTGCTTGAGCGTCCAAGTACGTTTTAGGCCCACTGTCTGCCAGACCGAAGATGCACGAGATGCGCAACAATGTTCCCTCACAGCACATTACATTTATGCATTTCGCAGATGCTTTTACCCAATTATATTTATAACATGCAATGGCAGGATTATCAGGCAACTCGACTGGTGTCTTCTTCACCTCTCCACCAACATATGAAGCTTGGGACTCTTTGAAAACATCTCCCGGCCGGGTCTTACCTGCATGAGTTTCCCTTTAGCACTGCCCGCGCTGCCCCAGGAGAACACCCCTTCCAGGGTGATGGTCCTGCTGGTGGGCTCCTGCTTCAGCAGCGTCACCTTGATCGTGGCTCGTTCGGACTCCACAGCAGCGGCTAGTTCCAGGCCCGTGTGGCCCAACGCCACCTGCAAGGCAGCCATGAGCAGCCACGGCCAGAGCCCGGCCAATCGCCGCACAGGAACCCTCATTGTCCTGGCTGCAGCGGCGGGCTCCGGCCATACATTATGCACTGTCCACAAAGCTATCCGTCCAGCACAAAAACACTGGAATCCTCAGGGGTCACTGAAACTGTCCAATAAAATCCAGTGGATTGTTGTGATTTGAAACTTTAGAATATTATTACCAAATTGACCTGTTTCAGATGTTAAATGTTATTTGTTGACTGGCCTGTGTCGCTGACAGAACATGATTGACAGGTGATGCAGTATGACAGAGAGCCAGTGATTGACAGCGGACTGACTCGTGGCCTGAGCATTGATTTAAATGGACAAGAGTTTGATAAGATCTCCTAAAGAGCAATAATTTTACAGATCGTTTCCCGCGCGTCGTGATTGATAACCTGACGTCATAATGACTGTGCGATACGCCGCGTCCACTTCAAAGGATTCCAAACATTCCAGAATGTAACAGGTTGTAGCAGAGTCGCCGTCTCCATCAATGCAACAATGTATCAGTTATTCCGCTCATTAAGTATTCAGAACAGTTTATAATCCCACTCTGAAATGTTTCCCGTGAGGACCAACATAAAAAAATGCGACGGGAAAAATATGATCAGCTTTGCAGGAGCGATCGAAAACACTGGCAGGAGAGAGCTCTTTCTGAACACTCATTTCCATGTTCCCCAAATGAATTAAGATCAATCTTGCCGTTGCTTCACAAACCTGTTCGACTCAGATTAAATCTCCACAGATATCCATGGCGAGAAATCCAGTCACTCCATGTGAAGAATCCGCACGCGCTGTCCCGAAACCAAGCCTCTGTGTTGTTGATCCGAACAGCAGGAACGCTGGAAAAGTTTAAAGTTGAGAGTGAGAGCGAGCGTGTGTGTGTGTGTGTGTGTGTGTGTGTGAGTGTGTACCTGCTGACTGTCAGTGAGGGTGGAGCAGAACTGATCCGACCCATTAAACACATGCACACACACACACACACACACACACACACACACTGCGCCCTCTAGCTCACATCACTGGAGAAACATCACAATTACAGTCAGTTGCTTGCTGCACATCAAACCCAAAACTGATAGAGCATTTTTTTGGCACGTGAGTGTAGGCTACTAAACATAACGCTGACAGTTGTATGCTTGATAATTAGCTCGTGTAATGTAAAGGGTTTATGATCGAATGATTATTATCCCTCAATTGCATGACAGCTATGTTAAAAATCAAATCATTTGTTGAAAAATTGTTTGATCGTAAAACATTTTAAAAGGGGTCATGAACTGCGTTGTTTTATTGTTTTATAATGTTTCCTGGCGTGCACTTATAATGTATGCTTTTTTTTAACTAATCGTGAAAAGCATTACATTTAGATCTGTGGCATTATATTTAGATCGTGGCACGAAAGGTTGCAGAGATGAACATTGTAGTCGATCACAGACATCATGAAAGCAGTGATCTCGTCATTGAAACTCAATTTCTGCACACTAACAAATGCTTTCATCATAACTAACAGTGCAAACACACTGTAAATAAGAGATTTGTTGAATAAAATTGTGGTTTTCGCATCCAGAACTCATTGATTGACAGCTCCAGCGATTGTAAAGGGAGCGTTCTTTGATCGCTTTCTATATATAATTGAATCACCATTTAAATAACAGATTATTTTCATCCTACTAAGAGAAACAACGTGAAGTTGGTCGTTTAGTCACTGGTTTGATTTGCTGACACACAAAGATCATCTGACTGTACATGAATCATTAATATCAGATCAGGCATTAGAATGAACACAGTTACTGACATGTTGTTGCATTACTGTCGAGTCCATATCGGAAAAGTCTAAAGTCTGAAATGTGATTGATTTTCCAAAGAATCTACAGTGAAATATACCAAATACAAATAAATAAAGCTCAACTGTACGGAAGAGGATTAGGGCCAAGCAATAATAAAAAAAATAAAACCATCTCGAGATTAAAGTTGTTAAATTTCGAGAAAAAACTCGTTAAATTTCGAGAAAAAAGTCGAGATAAAATGTTGAGAATAAACTCATTAAAATACGAGAATAAAGTCATTAAAATACGAGAAAAAACTCGTTAAAATACGAGAAAAAAGTCATTAAATTACGAGAATAAAGTCATTAAATTACGAGAATAAAGTCATTAAATTACGAGAATAAAGTCCTTAAATTACGAGATTACGAGAATAAAGTCATTAAATTACGAGAATAAAGTCATTAAATTACGAGAATAAAGTCCTTAAATTACGAGAATAAAGTCATTAAATTACGAGAAAAATTTCGCTAAATTTCGAGAAAAAAGTCGAGATAAAATGTTGAGAATAAACTCATTAAATTAACGAATTTATTCTCGTAATTTAACGACTTTTTTCTCATAATTTAATGACTTTATTCTCGTAATTTAA
>RJVU01007700.1:2813671-2852121 GCA_003731715.1 Anabarilius grahami | reverse complement strand
TTGATATATATAAATGTATATATATATATATATATAATAAAATATTCAAAAGTAATTCAAAAAGTAATTTTGAATATAAAAAGTAAAATGAGCTGAACATGTTTGTTTGTTTGTTTTTTTACAGTTTTGTGAGATTCACTCAGTATTTGTTCACTGGGACAGTTATTTATGAATATGAATGATCAGAAATATGTGCAATAATGTTTAACATATCAACTATGTAGTGGGTCTCACCGGGTAATAAGCATAATGTGCGTATGACAGAGATGTTTGATCGCCACCTGTTCGATCTGCTTCCATAAATCCAGCAGTGCAACACTGACAAACTACTGGAAGCAAGACACACACACACACACACACACACACTAGTACAGTACATCACAGTAAGTATCAGTTTCATCTCAGATGTTTCTCCTAAAATTCTAAGGAGGAATGCAAGAAAACAAATTGGATGAGAAATGTTGGAGTTCATATTGAGATTGATCTGACGTTTGACTGCAGCCGTTGGCATCTCTGCAAATCTTGTTGCGATCTCGTCTGAAACCCTAAAGGAGACATATGAGATTACTGGGGTTTTCTCAGAAGACAATGTTAAAAGCAGAAGCCTCTGTTTGCTCTCACTGCTGTCTAGAAGAAATCATTTGTTTTGTTTCCTGTGGAAAATACACTGATATAACATGAATTAATTAAAAATGTTGCAAATATAGTAAATCTATCTAAGGCATTGTAAGTGTATTTATTTTAATGTAAGATAAAGTACCTGGCGGGTAAAATCCAGGAGGATAAGACAGGTGATGGGGGATATATTTAGCCTCCTGTGGGAACAGGGCGGAGGGACTGGACTGAACTCTGTGAGGAGCGCTGTACGGATACGGCCGGATGACCGACACCGGGATGCCTTTGCTGGAGTAGAAAGGGGACACATCGCTGCAAGGAAAGATCCAGGAATGGGGAGGGATCAGGCTTCGGTCAAACCCCTTCGGCTGATGATGGGATAAGTGCTGATATTGGTGTGCAGAACCTAAGAAGTGAGTAAGAAGAACCTTTTGAGTAGTTTATAGAACATTCAAGATTTAAAGAATTGAATTTTATCTGACCTCCCATCCAGAGGCGTCACATGCATTTAGTTTTTTGAGAGGCTGTTCACTGCAGAGACAGTGGACATCAAGATCCACCTCACTGGAGATAATGGGTAGAGCTGGACTAGATCAAGCTCCACCCATTAGGTGTACAGAGGAGGAGCTGGACCAGATCAAGCTCCACCCATAACTAAATCAAGCTCCACCCATTAGGTGTACAGGGGCGGAGCTGGACTAGCTCAAGCTCCACTCATTACTAAATCAAGCTCCACCCATTAGGTTTACAGAGGAGGAGCTGGACCAGATCAAGCTCCACCCATTACTAGATCAAGCTCCACCCATTATGTGTACAGGGGCGGAGCTGGACTAGCTCAAGCGCCACTCATTACTAAATCAAGCTCCACCCATTAGGTGTACAGAGGAGGAGCTGGACCAGATCAAGCTCCACCCATTACTAGATCAAGCTCCACCCATTATGTGTACAGGGGCGGAGCTGGACTAGCTCAAGCTCCACTCATTACTAAATCAAGCTCCGCCCATTAGGTGTACAGAGGCGGAGGTGGGCTAGCTCAAGCTCCACCCATTAGGTGTACAGAGGAGGAGCTGGACTAGCTCAAGCTCCACCCATTAGGTGTAGAGAGGCGGAGGTAGGCTAGCTCAAGCTCCACCCATTAGGTGTACAGAGGCGGAGTTGGACTAGATCAAGCTCCACCCATTACTAAATCAAGCTCCACCCATTAGGTGTACAGAGGAGGAGCTCGACTAGCTCAAGCTCCACCCATTAGGTGTACAGAGGTGGAGCTGGACTAGCTCAAGCTCCACCCATTAGGTGTACAGAGGCGGAGCTGGACTAGCTCAAGCTCTGTCTATTAAGGTGCGTTCACGCGGCCTCGTAATTCCTGTAGTTACGAGATTCTGGCTTGTAAAAAGCGTTCACGTCCTCTTAGAGATCGTAGTTACAGCTTGTAAGCTGGGAGTTTTCTGAAAGCTCCCTATTATAAAATAACTATTATTAATAATACAACGTTACTCAAGTTTTCACTGTAATAATTACTGCAGTGTCTTCAATATTATTAACTGTAGCATTTTTTACTAAAGATTGACATTTAAATATATAATACATATCACATTTCATCTAAATTTCTTTGGTTGTTCTGACAAATTCATATTTTATAAAAATTCTTTAAAAGTTCACTTAAGAATCACTTTTATATTGTTAGTAATATTTCAGCATGAACATTTACTGGACTGAAGCAACTTACGTTTACTTGATTATCCATATATCATTTGTTTTTTTAGTACATTGTGAGTCTCAAATAAGAACATCAGGCTTTTTTTGTTCATCTGTCAATCATTGTATTTCATTATATGTTTTAAATCTACAGAGCTTTGATCTTAAAACTAAATATCATCTTACTAAGACATTTATTTATTTATGATAATTATATGATTTTATGTAAGTATCTGCTGTACTGTTATAAAGATCTCATTGATTTACATTACAAGCATCAGAATTTCATCTTCCTTTTTGTCCATATAAATATCAGCATCTGCACTAAATTGCTTATTTTTGCTCAGTCTGAGCCTCTGAATAAAATTGAGGTGTGTTTTCCTCCATATTCTGACTTTATCACACTATATGAGCCTGATGTATCAAATATGATACAAAACATAAAACATATATGCTAACACAACATATGAATAAAATATATTTTTTCAAAAATGTTTCCCCCCATTTGTTTCTTATGCTCTAAAAGATGAAATGACATGAAAAAATACTAAATTCACAAAAAAAAACAATTCTGGTTCTCAGGAGGATATATCAGACTTTAGTTCACCCAAAAATAAAGGATTAGTTCACTTCAGAATTAAAATTTCCTGATAATTTTCTCACCTCCATGTCTTTCTTTCTTCAGTCGAAATGAAGGTTTTTGAGGAAAACATTCCAGGATTTTCTCCATATAGTGGACTTCACTGGGGTTCAACGGGTTGAAGGTCCAAATGTCAGTTTCAGTGCAGCTTCAAAGAGCTCTACATGATCCCAGACGAGGAATAAGAGTCTTATCTAGAGAAACAATCTGTCATTTTCTAAAAAACTAATTAAAATTATATACTTTTAAACCACAAATGCTCGTCTTGCACTGCTCTGCAATGCGCCACGCATTACGTAATCATGTTGGAAAGGTCACGCGTGATGTACCGATCCACTGTCTACAGAGTGAACTTGCAAAGACTAATGGGGCGTTCACACAAGACGCGACTTGCGCGAATAAATCGCGCTATTCGCACATAGTTGGACGTTCGAACATTTTAAGTTTACTCGCTTCATTCACGCGTAAAATTCACTTTACAACAGACGTGAATTCGCGTCATGAGAGGGGCTCTCCCCCTTCTTTAAAGGGATAGTTCACCCAAAAATGAAAATTTGATGTTTATCTGCTTACCTCCAGCGCATCCAAGATGTAGGTGACTTTGTTTCTTCAGTCGAACACAAATGATGATTTTTAACTCGAACTGTTGCCGTCTGTCAGCCGTATAATGCATGTCAATAGGAACTCCATCTATAAGAGTCAAAAAAACATGCATAGACAAATCCAAATTAAACCCTGCGGCTCGTGACGATCGGTTTGTGCGAGAAACCAAACAGAATTTATATCATTTTTTACCTCTAATACACCACTATGTCCAACTGCGTTCAGCACTCGGTTAGTGAGATCTGATCGTGCTGACAACAGAAGTGATGTCTCGCGCTTATACTTCAATGAGTGCGAGACATCACTTCCTTTGTCAGAGCGCGATCAGACCTCACTAAGCGAGTGCTGAACGCAGTTGGACATAGTGGTGTATTAGAGGTAAAAAATGATATAAATTCTGTTTGGTTTCTCGCACAAACCGATCGTTTCGTGTCTTAGGACATCAATGTGCCGTCACGAGCCGCAGGGTTTAATTTGGATTTGTCTATGCATGTTTTTTTGACTCTTATAGATGGAGTTCCTATTGACATGCATTATACGGCTGACAGACCGCAACGGTTCGAGTTAAAAATCATCATTTGTGTTCTACTGAAGAAACAAAGTCACCTACATCTTGGATGCCCTGGGGATAAGCAGATAAACTTTAAATATTCATTTTTGGGTGAACTATCCCTTTAAATGTCCCAGACTCTTCCACACACTTCCTCTGAATAAATACACAACTCGTCAGAGGGAAAGTAGTTGTAAAATATGAATAAGCTCAATTTGCCGGCTTTAGTTAGCTTGTAGTCTCAATATTTATATAGCCTATAGCTCAAATTGAGTAAAGACCGTTTTTACAACTTACCAGATTGTCCGACCTCCTGACTCACTTTCTTCCAAGCAAGATCATTTTTATTCCTGTTTCTATAAAAGTATGAAGATGTATCGTACAGCGACAATGATTTTGTTTTGGATTTCTGCCGCCGTCACTACTAGAGCAAGCTCCCGATTGTTTAACGCGGCGCAAATTTTCACGAAAGTTCAGATTTTTCAACTTGCGCGACTCACGCGAATCACGCGTTACGCGCGTCAAACGCCCGAAATGCTCAATCCGCGCCGCCTCATTCCCGCGAATCGCGCCGCAGGATGTCTATTCGCCTCTTTGCATTGACTTAAAGGTGGTACAGAGGATCTTTTCGTCAACTGAGTTTTTTAAATGAGCGCATGCGTAAGAACAACCCCCCTCCTTCACAGCTCTTTTCGAGGGAACGCCTCCCAAAACTCGTGCACGAGTATTGTAACACGAGTGTTTACCACCGGCATTCGCTGTGTTATTAAGCCGGGCACACATTTAACGACTAGCTAAAACATTAGACTGTGCTCAACATACAGCGATTGTTTCCTGCTCCTGAAGCAGATTTATATACTTTCACATGGAATTTGAACACCGACTGTAATCGCAGACTGAACGCAACTGGCTCTGCCTGGATGCGTTTGAGCGCGATCAGTCATAAGTATCAATTTACATTCATAATCGGCCTTACAAATCGACTTAAAGCCGCGCACACACTTAGTGGATTCATTATGTCGGACTCACCGCAGGTAACTCATAATCTGCAGTTGTTACTCCTGTCTCCTGACAAAAACATTGCATGCGGCGCCTATGGAGTGTGGAAAGTTACTGGAGCGCGCAGCCGCGCGTCTCTCACAAGGAACGTCATGGCAGTGATTGACAAGCCAGAGGACCAATCGTTTACGCGATTGGCTGATGTTTTTAAGGCCCTACCTCGTGCACAGATAATGTATATTGATATTATTCCTTTCAGTGCACTTAATAAATAGTCTTTTATCAGTTAGTAAAGACAGTTTCAAGTAATATTGCAAAAATGTATAAAACAAAACATCCTATTTAGCACCTTTAACATGTAAATCACTCGCGCTTAACGCTTCATTTGCGTCTGGTGTGAACGCACCATAAGTCAAACGCCCTTTACAAAAAAATTTAAACAACAACGTCGGACGATTTTGAAGTTTTTGGAGGAGAAAATTAGATTTTCACTGTACCGCAATCCTTCTGCGTGACCTTTCCAACATGATTACATAATGCGTGGCGCATCGTAGAGCAGCGCGAGATGAGCATTTGTGGTTAAAAAGTATATAAATTTTATTTTATTTTAGATGGTTTCTCTAGATAAGACTCTTATTCCTCGTCTGGGATCATGTAGAGCTCTTCGAAGCTGCACTGAAACTGACATTTGGACCCGTTGAACCCCGGTGAAGTCCACTATACAGACCGACAGAATTTTCATTTTTGGGTGAACTGTTCCGTACTCAACTTCTATGTCAAATCATGTCTCTTCCCACCATATTTACTGTAGAAATGGTTCACTAGTATGAAAGTTGAACTGGCCTGTAGTTTTCTCCTCTGTAGTGTTGTGTCGCGGCTGCTGATGGCCTCGGCTCGGGGGACGACAGGTCACCTCCTCTCCGGCCTGCATCTTGGCCTTGTTACTGATGGTCAGCCTCTTCAGATGGACCAGAAGTTCTGGCCGACCCTGTTTGAAGTAGGGGTTGTGGAACTGGTGCAGGTTGCGGTGTCTGTCTTTGGAGGGCCCTTCGAAAAGCTTCCGGAAGCCGTACAGGTTGAGCTGCCGGATGAAGCTGGTGAAGTTGGTGGTCTTGAAGAGTTTAGCGTCTTGTTTGACCGGTGACAGAAGTTCGTCCTCGAACCGCTGCTGGTCCACTATCAAGCTGTCTCCACTCGGGCTCCAGAAGACCGAGTTGTTTTCGGGATCGTTTGTCAAACACCATAACTTCGCTGGAAAGTTATTGTAGTTTATGTGGACAGTGAGAAGAGACTTATCAAACTCCATATCCATGTTCAGATCAAATAATCTCTCACTTCATGACCTGCAGATGATGGAAACTACATAAACATCACTAAAAATGCAATATAAACAGCAGGTAATGCTATATAACAACTTTAACACATTAATAGATGTTTCTTAGACTGAATAGATCATTACAATTTTTAAAGCAATACTACAATATTACTAATACATATTTAAAATCAAATGCTGTATCGGTTAATATCATTTAATGGGCCATAGAGTTAACATGAATAACAATATTTTCATTATTGTTAATATGTATTGCTCACTGACATGACCTTACAGTAAATAAGTGAAATATTCAATAGATATAAAAGTTATTATAATAATAGCCTAGTACACAACACATGTAGACATATATCATCAAAATCTATGAAACTTTGTTAATTAAAACTGATTAATTAATGTCTTTACGTGTCTTTATATTTACCGTCGCCTCTCAGAACCGTTAGTGGAACCGTTATGCGCGTTCACATAGAACACGTTTAAACCGCATCAGAATGAGGCTCGCGTGACCTCAACAACGTCAGTTAACAGCGACCTCTAGTGATTATTGTGGTCAGTGTAGTTTAAATGGTTTTGAAACAATTAAAAATACTTTAAAAAAAAAAAAAAAAAACGTTATAAAATTAATAGGCTTTTCATTCTTCCATTTCCATTCCAATAATTCTGTGAATTATTTCCATTCTGAAACTCTTATTTTGAATTCTGATTGGAACGCGGCAGCTGCAGATCTAAATGCAACTTCGCTAAAGAATTAGAATAAAAAATACACAACATAATATGTACATAAGAACAGTATCCCACGCTAATTATATGAGTAAAAATAAATAACTAAATAATGTCACGATCACGCGGCGCATATCTGTGACGTCATTAAGCGGCGCCGAATGTGCGGTTGTGGCTAGCGAACGCTAACAACAACAACTCGCTGAAACAGTCGTTGTTCTGAGGCATCTATTTCGTTTAATTTCAAGTATATTGCATTAAAGCGACAGGAATGTCTCTGGAGACTGTCCCGAAAGATCTGCGCCATTTGAGAGCGTGTCTGCTGTGCTCTCTTGTCAAGGTAAAATGAGACGTTTATCTGAACATATGGTTGATATATTTAGATATAGAAAAAGATAATTAACAAAACGGTTTTGCCATGTCCAAAACATGAGCATGGTACGGTTTTGTTTATATAAACATCATTCTGCTTCTTACAGACATAAAATGTGCTTTATGCTGTTAGATCCAGTCATAGATGACTCTTTTGTAAGGGAATGCTGAGGGAAATGTGTGATTAACATCATCTCTCTTCTGTTTTCAGACTATTGATCAGTTCGAGTATGATGGATGTGACAACTGTGAATCATACCTGCAGATGAAGGGCAATCGAGAGATGGTTTATGAATGCACAAGCTCTTCTTTTGATGGGTGCGTGATGTTTCTTACAGTTAAACAGTGCTTTATTCTCCCTCATGTCGGGCTAAACCTTGCTTTCATCCAAGGACCATAGATGGAGATGTTGGAGCGGTCCATGCAATAAGAATAAGTGGCGATTCACACTTTAAAAGCACCATGAAATGATTGATGCAGCTCACTTCACCCAAAAATGACATTTCTCTCATTAATTATCACCTGTAAGTCCTTCATTCATCTTCACAACACAATTTTTTTTATCCTCAATAATAAGTACCACATTCAAAGTCCAGAAAGGTGGTAAAAACATTTATTACAGTCCATGTGATTGCAGTGGTTCAACCTTAATGTTATGAAGAGACTTTTTGTTCGCAAAAACAAAACAAAAATAACAACTTTATTCAAGAGTTTCATCTCTGTCAGTCTTCTACGCTGTTTGTTGTATAGGCAGTGCAGAACTCATTATTGGCCGGTGTGGTGAGAAATCGAGGAATCAGGTCTCCTTTAGAGATGTTCCGATACCCCTTTTCCATTCCCGATACCGATTCTGATACCTGAGCTCAGGGTATCGGCCGATACCGAGTACTGATCTGATACCTGGGTGTGTATCTGTATATACAGCTGTATATACTACTAGCCCTGTATGAATTGATAGAATTATTGATGGTGTGCTTCAGACTTATCCCTTAATAAAACAAGAACAAATACATACAGTGAACTAGAGTATTTTTATTATCTGACATACATTTGTCAGTTATATTATTTATTTATTTTAAGTGAAAAAGAACTTCAAATGCAGCCACAAATCTAACACTGTAAACTGAAAAAGGTATATTAGTTTTACAATATAACTATAAAAACAGTACAACAAATAAAACTAGGAATATAATTATATAAGAAAATAATCTCTTTAAAACGTAAAGTCCAGAAACAATTTTGTTAAATAAAAATCTCACGTTTTCGACGACTGACAGCGGCTCGTCATCCAGAACAATAAACCCGACAATTTTGTTGGTTATCTTTATTTGTCTTTTGAAAACTTTTCTCTTTGTTTGAATGAAGCTGGCACGCCTCATCCTTCTCCGTTCTAGCCTTTATGTAACCATCGTGTTGCGCGGGGTGACGCGTCTTCAAATGCTTTATTAAGTTATTTGTGTTAAAGTTGCCAATACTTGTGCCACCCCTCGAAATTGCAGCATTGCATATGAGACATGTCGCCGTTTTACTGGAAAATAGTATCGGATCGGTACCGCCGATACCGATGCCAGAATTTTTTGTGGTATCGGTGGTATTTCCGATACTAGTATCGGAATCGGAACAACCTTATTTACGACCCCAAATGATCCCATTGGTTCAACTGACTTTTAATGGGTAGTATTATTAGCGCCTGATTATAACTCCTGCAAAAATCATGTTATGATTTACATAGTTTAAAATGCATTATAATGACCATTAATGTCTTTTAAGAATGTCGTTCTGTTTTTTTTTTTAGCTTATCAATAGAGGGTATGCACGTGACGTCACCGTCGACCGTTATGACTGCGGTCACGCCCACTGAGTGGCAGAAAGACTGAGCGGCAGCATTGGTTTTCAGCGTGAATGCCTCGAAAAACATCCAAAACGGGAAAGAGCTTCGTGATTGACTGTACAAATAGCTTTGACACAAAACCTGAGGTATATATTTAAAGACTGCAGAAAGCAACAGAAAAAATATGCAAATAGGTCGCTGCAATTCACAGAAACAGCTGGACTCCAGCAGAGAAACATGGATTTGCAGTTATCATTTTGTCAAAATGTTGGATTTTGGGGTAAAATCATACCATATATATATATTGTGTTGACAACTCATCAATTAAATATTTACCATCTCATATTCTGCATAATTGGGTGTTTTTAAATAAACTGACAAAAACTATACTATAAAACTATATATGTTTTAGGGCTGGACAATATGACGATATATATAACATTGATATAAGTGATTACGAGGATTTAGACCTACCTATATTGTAGTTATATAAAATATTCACAGGCAGATTTGCTTTGTGTTTCAACGGCGTCGAAATCAGGCACATATAAATGTCAGGAAACACGACTCATGTCAATATCCATGGATTAGGTTTATTTGACAAGTTATAAGGAACACTTTCGAGTTCAATCTTTAGTGCAATTGTTAGTTTTACTCGCGTTTTCGCAGTTTCCCCTATTAAACCCAGTCACGCAGCAGGTTCTTTTGCCACTCAGTCTGGCTGAGGGAGCGTTTTCCGACGTCGATGCATATCCTCTATACATCTACCCAATTAGCCTGCTAGCTTAGCTTATAATAGATGTTTTTTGTTTCCAATATCTGTTTCCAGTTTGTTTTATTATGCAATACACAGGCATTCATTTTATATTTCAAGCATGTTAATGTAATAAAAATCCCTCAGTAAAAATCACATCCCGTGGGGTAAAATCCGCATTTCTGGCAGGGTTCCCCTGATAAAATTGGCATTCCGGACGCTAAATATCACGTTATTGGGGTCGCTTCAACCTGCAGCAACAGTGTTAAAGTAGCCCAATTCCAATACTGCCCACTGGGTCCTAAAGGAGACCCGATTCCTGGGGGGGGGACTTGATTTCTCATGACACCGGATCGTGTGTCGGTCAATACTGAGCCGGCGTTCTGACGTAAACACGGAAGCGCTGCACTGCTTCAACTACATGGGAGAATGACTGAATAAAGTTATTTTTGTTTTGTTTTTGCACACAAAAAGTATTCTCGTCGCTTCGTGACATTAAGGTTGAACCACTACAGTCACGTCGACTGTTTTAACGATGTCTTTACTACCTTTCTGGACCTTGAATTATGTTGCTTTCTATGGAGGGTAGATAAAAAAAAAAACCCTCTGATTTCATCAAAAATATCTTAAAGGATTAGTCCACTTTTAAACACACTTTTCCTGATAAATTTACTCACCCTCATGTCATCCAAGATGTTCATGTCTTTCTTTCGTCAGTCGAAAAGAAATGAAGGTTTTTGAGGAAAACATTCCAGGATTTTTCTCCTTATAGTGGACTTCAATGGCTACCAACAGGTTGAAGGTCAAAATGACAGTTTCACTGCAGCTTCAAAGGGCTCTAAACGATCCCAGACGAGTAATAAGAGTCTTATCTAGCGAAACCATCTGACATTTTCTAAAAAAATACAACTGTATATGCTTTATAAACACAATATCGCCTTGAACGTACTTTCCGCTTCCGCATTCTTCGTAACGCTTATATCGCCTTGAACGTACTTTCCGCTTCCGCATTCTTCGTAACGCTTACGCTGAATGTTCTACGCCTTCCCTATTCTACTTATGGAACGAACGCGGCACCAGTTTCGTTTTTTTCCGTAAGTAGAATAGGGAAGGCGTAGAACATTCAGCGTAAGCGTTATGAAGAATAAGACCTTTATTCCTCGTCTGGGATCGTTTAAAGCTCTTTGAAGCTGCACTGAAACTGCAATTTTGACCTTCAACCTGTTGGTAGCCATTGAAATCCACTATAAGGAGAAAAATCCTGGAATGTTTTCCTCAAAAACCTTCATTTCTTTTCGACTGACGAAAGAAAGACATGAACATCTTGGATGACATGGGGGTGAGTAAATTTATCAGGAAAAGTGTATTTAAAAGTGGACTAATTCTTTAATTTGTGTTCAGAAGATTAACGAGGGTCTTACGGGTGTGGAACGACATGAGGGTGAGTAATAAATGACAGAATTTTCATTTTTGGGTGAACTAACCCTTTTAAGAATGCGAATCACACAGGTTTGGAAAATTACGAGTATGTTAAAGATGAACACTGACACACATGTTGGATTTCATTTGAGCACTAATGTGTGACGTCTTCTTCATTATAGTGTCATTGCTATGATGAGCCCAGAGGACAGCTGGGTGGCAAAATGGCAACGAATCGGTGAGTATTTTAGTGCTCTTTACCTGTGTTTACCTCACTCACACCTGTCTTTCATGTCATTACACACACTACAGATGATTTCACAGTAATGAACAGGAAAATAACAGTGTTAATGTTGCAAAATTCTTCAATTATGAAACACATACAACAGTAAAAAACAAACAGTGTTAATCAGTTATGAAACAAACTCTATACATGATAATAGTTATTATAGTCATTATTCAGCTCAAATCAGTTCAGTGTTGATTCCATAATAATGTACATCAAATATGAGTTCAATTCAGCTATAAGCAGCAGTGCAGAAGACAGTGTTATTCTGCCTGAATAAATGTTGATTCACTTCAGTTCAACATTGTCCATGTCTTTCTCAGGTAACTTCAAGCCCGGTGTCTACGCCGTCACAGTAACGGGTCGGTTACCTCCAGGTTAGTGTCAGGCTCTCTCATGACTGCAATGAAGAATGTGCATTTTCAATCAAAACATTATGTAAAGAATATCTCTTCTGAAATCTGTTTCACATCACTCACATGCGGTTGATCTGGTCCCGTCTCAGGTGTGGTGCGAGAGCTGAAGAGCAGAGGCGTCATCTACAGGTCCAGAGACACGGCTGTTAAAACATGAACACTGTTTATGAAGACTGCTGCTCTGCTATTGTCTGTTATGTCATTTATTATCTTATGATTTTCTTTTCTACTTTCATTACACTAGTATTTGGAGTGCATTTGATGATGGGTAAATGATTTATTCCATGTAAAGGATTTAAACATTAAAGTTTTATAAACAGCATTCTGTTTTTCACTCGTTTGTCATTTTCAAAGACACCATGAGAGGGCGCTGTCACTCCTCAAACTCATGCTGACAGAAATGGATCCATCACCTTCAGAATATAGGATGCATATGAAATCACATGCTACTATATATGGTAGGGGGAAACCGTATATGACAAAAGAAGTATGTAATATAGACAAACAGTACCGGATGACCTATTTCCGCTGAGATTCTCACTAAAAATGCTGGGTTAAAAACCCAAGTTGGGTTAAATGTTTGCCCAACGTGCTGGATAGTTTAATTTAACCCAACTATTGTTTAAAAATGACTATATGTCTGGCTTAAAATGAACCCAAAGTAGGATGGAAATTAAAAATTAGACATAATTACTAGAGGCAACAACAATAATCAAATGGTGAACATTTATTAATAAGCAATTTAATACATGTTTATTGTTTAATTATTACTAAACTTATTAATGTTCGTTTTCAACATATTTTGGGTTCATTTTAAGCAAGTAATGTAATTGTAAACAATAGTTGAGTTAAATAAAACTACACAGCTGGGTTTGTCCATATTTAACCCAACTTGGGTTGTTTTAACCCAGCATTTTTTTTAGAGCGTGCATTCGACGGACACTTTACTATCCCACGAGGCCACAAAAGACAACATGGCGAATGTAGCACGTCCAAGATGACATTCATGCTATATAGAACATACTTTTAGTGGTCATGATGTAATTGTTCAAAATATGTACGTACTTGTGGAATTAAGAGCTCAGATTGGTTAATATTATGGTTAGTGATCTGACCCGCACTAAACTTCTGCATGTAACTCATCTAAACCCATTTATGCAATTGCCATGATAGCCTAAACCTTGTTTGAACTTGGAGGATAAAATACTTCAATATTTAGCCATATTTAGGGGTTGTTTAAACAACACCATTTTCAATTAAAAACAGAAAACTTTTTATGCGTTACTGCAATATTATACTCGGGCCAGTAAGAAGCTGATTTAAGCCCAAAGTATAGTTCACTTTTTACGTGTACGCGAGGGTCAGCGTACAGTGCGCGTGACGCAAAGTACATCATCAGAAGAGTACTCGCTTATTGTACGTGCTCCGCCGGATTTTTGATACTTGTAGGTCGCACATGCGCATTTATTTGTTATTGTAGTAATTAGTTTATCCACAAGGTGGCAACCGTGGCCTAGGGGCGTCAAATCTCAAGGTAGTCAAAGAAAAACGGCATAAACAGAACAGAGCGGAACACATGCAAGCTACAGCGACAATAGAGGCCTACATAGACGAGAGATTGTGCGAAGAGGTTAGAAAGTACCCTCATTTGTACAACTCTAGCATGAAAGAATACAAAGATATTTACATGGGTTGTAACTCGTGGCGAGAGATTGCGTCGAACGCTTGTGAATGCACCAGTCCACAGACTTTGCAAGGCCAAAAAAAAGAAAAAAAGGTATACACAGGGCTTTAAAACACCTTAGCAATCACATGGCAATGAGATTCTTCATTACTGTATATTTTTGATCATTTAAGAGTGAAAACTTTTACCATATAAGCACTGGATGCATCATTTAAAGATTTTTTATTTCTTTATTTTATTAGGGGGCAGTCGTGGCCTAATGGATAGAGAGTCGGACTTGTAACCCAAAGGTCATGGGTTCGAGTCTCAGGTCCGGCAGGGATTGTCGGTGAGGGGAGTGAATGTCCAGCGCTCTCCCCACCCTCAATACCACGACTGAGGTGAGACCCTTGAGCAAGGCACCGTACCCCCAACTGCTCCCCGGGCGCCGCAGCAATGGCTGCCCACTGCTCCGGGTGTGTGTTCACGGTGTGTGTGTTCACTGCTGTGTGTGTGCACTTGGATGGGTTAAATGCAGAGCACAAATTCCGAGTATGGGTCACCATACTTGGCCACATGTCACTTCACTCACTCACTCACTTCACTCACTTCACTCACTTAGTGCAAGCAGATTCAGGCACGAGTGCCAGGGTTTAAGACAATCTGTCAATACTTCTGTCAATACTTCACATCATAAACACTGCAACTGACTTAAAAACAAGTGTTTACTGAAGCTCTTTTTCTTTGAAACGTGCTGGAGTGCTCATGACTTTCCACACATTTCAGAGGGGAACCATCACCTCCCTCACATGAGCGAACAACAGTTACTGAGTGACTCATAAATGAGACTTCAGAGTCATTTCGGGCATTTCACTGCAGCGGGACGCACTTGAGCTTTAGCAAAGAAATGTATTGGTTTCTTGTTAGCACCAGAAGATAATGTGCCATACTTCACAGTGTCACACTTCAAAATGTCTGAATGCTCATTAGATTACAAAAGCAATGTTCACGCAAAACAAGTTTGTGGTTTGAAATGATAAAACGATAGAAAAAGTCCTACAGCATTTGAGTGATGTTTTATATCTAATGCAATGACATTTTGAAGCATGACTTGAGTGAACAAACGCATCACTGTACGTGTAACACCAGCAGACAGGAAGTGGCTTGTGCGTAAACTAAAGAAAGGTTCTATTTGGAACTCTCTTTTTTAAAAGAATGTTACATGGTGACATCAGTTTGATGAAGGACTAAATGTCATTTGGAACATCTTTTTATGTGATAAACATGATAAATGAGCATCAGTGAGTGTGATTGGGGTCTGAATGAATCGTGGTCATAGTAAGAGTGTGATCAGAAACCAAACGCGTTAATCACCGCGTTTATCTCGATGCTTGATCAAGGTCGTTATGAACTAAAACGTAAAGCAGATTCAGAAACGGCATTTCTTTTGAGTCATCTTATTAATGTGCCTTATGATTACACAGGTCATTTGCATAGATTGACGTTTGAGTCTGTAAGTGCACACGGATGTAAGAAGCAAAGCAGCTTCTCTTATGCATCTGCTCAGTGACAATATGACACATCTATGTAGATGATTTAGTTCAGTGGTTCCCAACCACATTCCTGGAGGCCCACAACACTGCACATTTTGCATGTGTCCTCAATCAAACACACCTTATTAGGGTTATCAGCTCATTAGCAGTGACTAAAATGGGTGTGTCAGACAAAGGAGACATGCAAAATGTTGGTGGGCCTCCAGGAATGTGGTTATATGAGTGAGTCTTATGAAATCTGACAAAAAAAAAAAGATACACATACTCTTTATTTCTCAACTGAATATGTATCAGTATATTGGGTCTGTGCGGCTCTTAAAGTGACAGCAGCATAATAAATCTGCTGCTGTCTGCGTTTTAATGTTAATAAAACAACAAAGAAAAAAATTCCATAAATATATTTTGTAACTTTTAATAAAAATAAATCTATATTTCATTTTTACAGTGAAGACAGCAGTGTTATTTTGCATTTGACTATTCATTTTCTCTACCTGAAAACATTAACTAGGCCAATAAAAAAAAAAAAAAGAAAAGATGAACCAGACTTGACCGGACCTGTAGAAAAAAATACATATATATAAAATGGTTTAAATAGGTAAAATATCATAATAATAATCATAAATGTTTCTTGAGCAGCAGATCATCATATTAGAATGATTTCTGAAGGATCATGTGACACTGAAGACTGGAGTAATGATGCTGAAAATTCAGCTTTGATCACAGGAATAAATTACAGTTTAACATATATTCATATAGAAAACAGTTATTTAAAATTATAATAATATTTCACATTTTTGCTTTTTTTACTGTATTTTTAATCAAATAACTGCAGTCTTGGTGAGCAGAAGAGACTTTTTTCAAAAACATAAAAAAATCTTACCAATCTAAAACTTTTGGACAGTAGTGTGTACATGTATATAAATATCATGTTCTTGACTGGTTTCATGACATTAAAACAAACCCTAGATGTAAGTGTTGCTTCACCTCAAACCCTGCCACTATCGTACAACTGCGAACTGATCTCACGTCAGTGCGTTATGCTTCATAATCTGAATCTATACAAATGAAGAGGAGAAAGTTACTTAAATGTAGTAAAGGAAACTCAAGAGTGAAAGTACAACTGACAGAAATAACTGCAGCGCTCTGGAGAACAATGACAGACTGAAATAATGTAAAAGATATTTCATTCAGTACTTTAGATCAGAGTTTAGGTTTTGTTTTTATAGCACTGAAGCAGATCCTTGAGAAGTGCTTTATGGAATTTATGAAGGTTCTACTTCTATTATTTTAAGAGCTTGTTTAGATTCAAACGCATTTGGGCGCGAAAGCAGGTGAATTCGCCTCCCCTCCTCAGTTTTAAGTGGTGCTGGTTTTAACCACAGATACATAACAGCAGCTCACTATGTAGGCTGAATGTGTGCACTTCAAAGTGTTTCAGTTTTGCACCCAAGTTTACACCCTAAAACATGGTGCAAAAACACCCACTGGTTAACATTCAAAAAAGCAGTCAGTCAGCACACAAGCAAAAAACATCTACATGCAACTCAAATTAACAATATCTTAATATCCAAGTCAGGAAAAAAAAATCATATATGTTGGCTGAAGTGCATATGATTGTTTAAAACGTCTTAATTTAAAAAAAGTAACAATCCACCTCAATAGAATGTCATAAGAAACACTGTTTCCTCAATCCATCTACTTTATTTATGTTTAATTTGGGAATAAAAATTGCACATATATTCTAGTTACAAAGTACTACAACTAAATATTCTAACTGAAACTAGTTCAAGCATGAAAATGCTCATAATACAATCAGACACCTGAGATAAAATGACTTTAAAAAACAAAGCTCCGTGTCAAAGCTTGATTGATAATCAAATGAGAAAGAATCGAAGCTCAGATCCGCATCAGCTTCCTGTTTCAAGCTCAACTGTCGAGTCTCGTGTGCCTCGTCACACTCAGATTGACCTGATTAACTGCTCGCTTTCTTAAGCACAAAAAATATTTAAACTCAAAATGTGCTGGAGGATTTCCCTCCAAACAGATTTCACTCAGAAATTGCATAAATTTCACAAATTATTACAAAGAAATGGTAAGTAACTCATTTAGTTAAATGTGAAAGACTGAACCATTTTTTTTTTTTTTTTACTTAAAAATAGAGTTGTTAAAAGTACCGACAAATTGTTTAAAATGTGACGCTTTAAGTGCTGTTGAGCAGATTCGTAAACGCCATTGTTGGCCATTGTGTTCACATGCTCATCAGATATGTCTGTGATTGGCTACAATGATCAACGCTTCAAAAACAAAGTCATCAATGAAGCTCTTCACTGAGAACAGATACACCATAAATGGTCCCATTCAGGGTTGCCAGGTGTTCACAACAAAACCCGCCCAATTGCTACTCAAAACTAGCCCAACTGCGTTTCAGGGGGGTCCCCTGGTAAAAATCTTACTCCGGAGGGTGAAATCCTCGTTTTTGGCGGGGTTCCCCTGGTAAAATTCGCATTCCCGGGGCTAAATATATCATGCTGTTTGGGGGCGCGTCAACACGAGGACATGAAAAACAACCCGCGGCAGCAGTGTTAAAGTAGCCCAACTGACCACATGCACGGTTACTTCCTGGATTTTGTTAAGCCAGCTCAGGCATTTCCGGTGAACTGTTAGCTGTTCATTCTGAACTCACTGTACATCGACACAAAACCATCAATGCTTGACTTTTCAATGTTGTATTCATATTTTCATGCAGTTATCACACTTGGCTAATTTGCCAATAAAACTGTTTTATTGATTGCAATAAAGATGAAGCTAATGGGAAGGTTTGAATAAGAAACAACATTTTTGCAACATTTTTCCAGCACTTCAAATGTTATTTTTAATGACAAAATAATTTAACATTATTTGTTCATCCTCCTGAGATTGTCTCCATTTGTAAAACTGAACATTTCAAAGATGTAGGAAATCCAACATTTGATAGAAAACACTCATTTAAAAATAAAATAGACAATAATTACCATTATAACTGTCAGGGGAGCATTTATTTGTGCATATATTAGTAATAGTTTTTCACTCAGTTTCGCTTTTGAATAAATATAAAACATAAAATCACTTGGTTTAAAAATAAATTTTGTCAAGGTGAAGTATGAAGTACTCAACATCTAACTAAAGTGCACAATAAATCTTTAACTGTTGATGCTTTTTTCCACACGAAAGTGTGAAACTGATGTTCGAATTGAATTCAGCCGAGGAGGAACACTGCGGTACGTCTTTATTTATTTATTTATTATGTCGTTTTACGTTCAAACAACTAAATTAATGCTATCCCTGACTATTTTAGTGACTATATTCTGGTTATAAACTAAGTATAACACTACTGATGCTCAACACACCAGCAAGTGACATTTCACCGGAAGTTTTATTGCATGAACGTTCCGTGCATATAATCCATTCCGCGGGAAAACCACGGACTTGACAACACTGCTCCCACTTTCAGACGCTCCCATGCATTGATCATTGTAACCAATCACAGACATATCTGATGAGTGCGTGAACTCAATGGCCAATCAGAGGTGTTTACGAATCCACTCAAAGCATCACATTTTTTAAATTTCAGAGAAAAGAGAAGTTGGTACTTTTGACAACACTACTTCAAAAAAGCTTATTTTTTTTAGTCCAATGACCAGATCAGGTTTGTTATTTGTGATGAACAGAATCTTTAATAAAGAGAATTCACTATCAGCTCCTGACATCTGAATCACTTCAGTCTGAAATATAACTTATCAAGCCACATTATTAATCATGATGTTACATCATATCCTCCGGTGGGAGGAAACACACACACACACACACACACACACACACACACGTTGAAGTTGATCAATCGCAGGTCAATCATCTCACTGATCTCTGAGTGCTTCAACCACACAAGCTTCAGTTTGAAGTCAGAATGTGTGACCTCACGGGCCGCTTCCTTCAGAAGGACCGTCACTTCTCTATTGACACGTCTGTTAGAGCGGCTGCTATTGGCCGGTTCCTTATATGTCCATATTTGGAGAAGTGTGCACTACTGAGTGCAGATGACTGATTTCAACTAGAGTTTGATAAATGTGAGTGAAAAAAACCTCATGGCCACAATGTTCTGAGTGGTTTCTTGAGTGAAAAAAGTCCCGCATCCTTGCACTCTGATTTTTAAAGCCTCCATGAAATCATAATGGACGATTCTTGTATTTGTTTAGTTTTTTTATGGAATATTGCAGTATTTATAATAAATGATTTATCCGTGCACATGTGCCTCATAAACATGAATCAGAATAACTTCCTCTCCTTCTTGCAGCATCTCTTCTCTTCTCTGATGATGAGGGCGGGGCAACCTGTCAATCACATGAGATCCACCAATAGCAAACCACAACCGTCCAATCAATTCCCCACGGACAAAATCAAGCCCCGCCCTACATTTGTTCTTGTTCCAGAAGCGTTTCACTCAGATATACGGCACAATAGGGAAGAAAAGACAAGCGTAACTTCCATTTCTTGCCGTCTGTAGGATTTTTCTCGCCTATTTTGTGGTCCAGCTGGTGAAAATGGTGCGTCTGATCTCTTAGTAAAGTAACAGCAAACATGCAAGATATTATTTTGCAAATGATATTTTCTGTAAAGCAGTTGTGAAACAAGTTAACGTGTTATGCTATTAGACATCCTCTCTCTCTCTTTCTCACGCACAGCTCAGGCTCATATTTTAAAACCAGAGGAAGTAACAAACGGTGACGCCATCATTTGCAAAACACTGGTCAGCAGTGGATCTTGAGGGACATTTAAAACAGATGGAAAGAAAGACACTAAGGAGGAGAGAAGGGGAGGGGAAGCTGTTGCCAAACAAGATAATGTCTATCAGTCCAGACAGAACAGCCTCGCCAGCAGCCAATCAGCTTTCAGGACAAGAACAGGTCACTTCCTGCTCATATGGTACATATGTTAACCTGTTACATGAGTGACCACAGCTGGAGTTAAACACATTAACTACAAACAAACACAACACTAGCTTCAGTAGATATATCATGAACATTTTAAACCAAGTGTTTGTGTTTTTCTTTACAATAAATGTGTGTGTGTATATATGTATATATATATAGCTGCAAGAAAAAGTATGTGAACCACTTACAATTATTAACATTTTCACAGATTTTGCAACAAAATAAGGGAGATAATACAAAATGCATGTTATTTTTTATTTAGTACTGTCCTGAGTAAGATATTTTACATAAAAGATGTTTACATATAATCCACAAGACAAAAAAACTTTTGGAATTTGAAGATCAAGGTAAATTGTACTTAATTTGTCTTCCGGGAAACATGCAAGTATCTTCTGTTGCTTCCGAAGGGAAGTACTAAATGAAAAAAATGATATTCAAGCGAAATAAGAAAAATTTGGACCTCTTCATCCTGTTCAAAAGTTTTCACCCCCCGACTCTTAATGCATTGTGTTTCCTTCTGGAGCATCAGTGAATGTTTGAACCTTTTTTAATAGTTGTGTTTGAGTCCCTCAGTTGTCCTCAGTGTGAAAAGATGAATCTCAAAATCATTCAGTCACTGCTGGAAAGGGTTCAAATATGCAAAAGATGCTGGAAAACTGAAGAATTTTTGGGACCTTGAGGATTTTTCTGAAGAACAGAGTTCAGTTTAACTGTTCAGAACAAACAAGAGACTCATGAACAACATCACAAAACACACAAACAGTCGTGGATCATCAGGTAACCACACACAGTGTTGAGAATCAATGGTTCACAAACTTTTAAACGGAGATATTTTAATAAATTCAGCTACTTTTTTGTCTTATGGATTATATATAAACATCTTTTATGTAAAATATCTTACTCAGGACAGTACTAAATAAAAAATTACATGCATTTTGTATTATCCCTCTTATTTTGTTAAACTTTTGCACATTTTCACAGATTCTGCAAGTGGTTCACATACTTTTTCTTGCAACTGTATATATATATATATATATATATATACAGTCAAACTAAAACGTATTCAGACATCTTGAACATTTCATTCATTAATACAGTTTATTCACTATAGTTTAAAAAAATGGTAATTAAATATGACGATGTCAGAGTTAAACTGTGTCAGAAAAAAATTAATCTTAATTATGTCAGATAACACTTAAACAAAACATGGTCAGGTCAAAGTGTCTGAATCATTTTTGGTTTGACTAAAATATATACAGGTCCTTCTCAAAAAATTAGCATATTGTGATAAAAGTTCATTATTTTCCATAATGTAATGATAAAATTAAACTTTCATATATTTTAGATTCATTGCACACCAACTGAAATATTTCAGGTCTTTTATTGTTTTAATACTGATGATTTTGGCATACAGCTCATGAAAACCCAAAATTCCTATCTCAAAAAATTAGCATATTTCATCCGACCAATAAAAGAAAAGTGTTTTTAATACAAAAAAAGTCAACCTTCAAATAATTATGTTCAGTTATGCACTCAATACTTGGTCGGGAATCCTTTTGCAGAAATGACTGCTTCAATGCGGCGTGGCATGGAGGCAATCAGCCTGTGGCACTGCTGAGGTGTTATGGAGGCCCAGGATGCTTCGATAGCGGCCTTAAGCTCATCCAGAGTGTTGGGTCTTGCGTCTCTCAACTTTCTCTTCACAATATCCCACAGATTCTCTATGGGGTTCAGGTCAGGAGAGTTGGCAGGCCAATTGAGCACAGTAATACCATGGTCAGTAAACCATTTACCAGTGGTTTTGGCACTGTGAGCAGGTGCCAGGTCGTGCTGAAAAACGAAATCTTCATCTCCATAAAGCTTTTCAGCAGATGGAAGCATGAAGTGCTCCAAAATCTCCTGATAGCTAGCTGCATTGACCCTGCCCTTGATAAAACACAGTGGACCAACACCAGCAGCTGACATGGCACCCCAGACCATCACTGACTGTGGGAACTTGACACTGGACTTCAGGCATTTTGGCATTTCCTTCTCCCCAGTCTTCCTCCAGACTCTGGCACCTTGATTTCCGAATGACTTTGGACCACTGAGCAACAGTCCAGTGCTGCTTCTCTGTAGCCCAGGTCAGGCGCTTCTGCCGCTGTTTCTGGTTCAAAAGTGGCTTGACCTGGGGAATGCGGCACCTGTAGCCCATTTCCTGCACACGCCTGTGCACGGTGGCTCTGGATGTTTCTACTCCAGACTCAGTCCACTGCTTCCGCAGGTCCCCCAAGGTCTGGAATCGGTCCTTCTCCACAATCTTCCTCAGGGTCCGGTCACCTCTTCTCGTTGTGCAGCGTTTTTTGCCACACTTTTTCCTTCCCACAGACTTCCCACTGAGGTGCCTTGATACAGCACTCTGGGAACAGCCTATTCGTTCAGAAATTTCTTTCTGTGTCTTACCCTCTCGCTTGAGGGTGTCAATGATGGCCTTCTGGACAGCAGTCAGGTCGGCAGTCTTACCCATGATTGCGGTTTTGAGTAATGAACCAGGCTGGGAGTTTTTAAAAGCCTCAGGAATCTTTTGCAGGTGTTTAGAGTTAATTAGTTGATTCAGATGATTAGGTTAATAGCTCGTTTAGAGAACCTTTTCATGATATGCTAATTTTTTGAGATAGGAATTTTGGGTTTTCATGAGCTGTATGCCAAAATCATCAGTATTAAAACAATAAAAGACCTGAAATATTTCAGTTGGTGTGCAATGAATCTAAATTATATTAAAGTTTAATTTTTATCATTACATTATGGAAAATAATGAACTTTTATCACAATATGCTAATTTTTTGAGAAGGACCTGTATATATACACACACACACACACACACAACCTTTATAATGGACCCTTCCTGTAACACTGATTTCAAACAGGTAATGTTGCAATAAATCAATAATGATTTTTAGGGATTTCCAGACCATAAGGCCATAAATATACAAGTATGTGAATGCAAACGCATCAATATCTACCAATATAGTGTTTTAAAGTGTAACTGATATGCAGATTAACAATAAAAAGTATTTTTTTATATTGTTTTTTTACTATCATTTGATCCATCAGGCTTTAATGGCATATATAATGAAATAATGTGAATATGGAGGAAAAACAGATCAATTTTATTCAGAGGCTCAAACTGAGCAAAAATATGCAATTTGATGCAGATGCTGATATTTACATAGAAAGTAAGATGAAATTCCGATGCTTGTAATGTAAATCACTGAGATCTTTATAACACTATATCAGACTAATATGCATATAAATATCAATATCTGCCAATAATGTCTTAGTAAGATTATATTTGAATGCTTAGTTTTATGATCAAATCTCTGTAGTTTTAAAACATATAATGCAATAAATGATGATTGAGAGATGAACAAATAAACCTTCCTCAAAAGCCTGATGATCATATTTGATACTCATGGTTAAAAAAAAAAAAGAAGATAATCAAGTAAAGCTAAGCTGCTTCAGTCCAGATGAAACATTACTAACAATATCAAAGTTATTCTTGCATTTACATGATAAAAATCTACATATTTACAGTAGCTTCCTGGATAATAGGAAACAGACATTTGAAGGAAACTTCATCTTCTGTGTGACACAAAAGAAGATATTTTGAAGAGCACTGGGGTGCAATAAAAAACACTGATACATTCCTAAATATCTTCTTCTGTGTTCCACAAAAACATGAGGGAGAGTAAATGATGACAGGATGATCATTTTTGGGAGAACGTTTCTTCAAAGTTAAGTAAACTCTTAGTTATAAGGCAATGTGTCATGCCACTAAGAGTTTCATTTACACACATGCACACACACACATGCACACTGAGGCTGATTCATTGATAACAACATGCAACTCATTTTTCTCCAATAATTTGATGTATTTTAGAGCAAAAATCAATGTTTTCAACCAGAGTTGAAAATAGTTTCATAGGTTTTCTTTGTTAGGATTGGCACTAATTAATTAAATAACTATAGAGTTTCAATTTAATATTGAAAGTGTCACTTTAAAACACCTAAAAACAGTCAATTTAAACACAAACTGCTGAACGTCTCTACAGACCCACATAATGATGCAGCAGACATCAGGAAGAGTAAAAGAGCATCGAACCCACCGTCTGTGACACAATTAGACTTCAGAGACCATGAGAAAGTGGCAACAGACAAACTCTCACTCTCCTCTCAATTGGTTAACGTGTTTTCCTCTTTCTCTTCTTTGTATGAGTGGAAAAAGAGAACAATCTTTCATGAATCTACTCAGTAAACAGCAAACATGATGATTCTCTGAATGACTGACCGTGTGTGGCGGGCAAATATGAGATTTCGTGACTGATTTTAGATTGCATATAAACCTTTTTATATTTGACATTACACTAAATCTCAGCTCATATTTTTTCATTGGCTTTTTTGAGTTTTACTTTTGAGTTTCAATTTTGTCAAATCACACAAATGTCTGGCTACTAGTTAAATTTCCATTTCCAAAGTGTTAGTTAGTGATGTTTGCCCGGTCGAGCACCAGCACTGTTCGTCCTGTGAGTGTTAGATTCAGTGTGTTGAGTGATTCCTCACATCATGTGATCAGATGCACCATTTTCACCTGCTGGACCATAATCTCACAGACGCACATTGAAGGAGACAGTTTTGTCACACCTGCCAATGGCTGGTGGTGACTTAAGAAAATTTAGTGGCCAAAACTATTTTTTACCAGCCATGAAACAAAAACAGGCAGTTCCAATGTCAATGCCATGGCTAAAACTACTAATATAATTTTAATAGCCTATATTTTTAAAGACAAGTAAACAGTCAGTAATAAAATAAGAACAAACAATCAAATTACAAGCAATAGCACACACTAAAATATATATAACAAAGATGCAAATGAAATAAACAGTGCTTTTCATGCAGGTCTAACAGTAGTTTTCAGGTACAGAAATGTAATAAAGTAGGCTAGTCAAATAAAAAACACTGCATAGTCCTTTTAAAAGAGCAGTGAGAGATTTTATTCTCTGTCTTGTTTGGTTAACATTAAAAAGCAGAGAGCAGCAGGATTATTAGGATGCTGTCACTTTAAGAGCGAATGCACGCACCGATCATGTGTTTCATGGCTTAAATCTTCGTGATGATGCAGCACTGACCGTCAACTGTCCCGAGCGTCGTTCATGTTTGTTCACTTTCATGTTCTCATAACATTGCATTATTAGAATTCATAAAAATTTTACTACTGGCAATCTAGCGACTGACACGGTTTCATATACTCGCATTTGGCACTTGATGAGTGTTAATTTTTCCTTTGAGTTTTCTGCGTACAGACGACACCATTGTCAAAACGATTCACACAGATCCGCGACATCGACTAAAAACGCTGTATTCTGCTGCCAGGACATTAGATGGCGATGAAAGACTGAGCATGTAATACCAAAGACTATAGAATAACACAAGACGCGTCACTCGTATTGTTTTGAATGGGAGAAATTGCAACGCGCAATATGGCGGAATAAGTCCCGCCTTCAAAATAAAAGAGCCAATCACCGATTGATAAAGTCATCACGTCACTGCAGAGCTCCGGTTCTTATAGAAACAGTCAGATGCGCACTTTGGTCTGCGCATTAGCTGGATCCAGCCTGAAAAATACAGTTTTCTGTCATGATTCGAGCGTTTAGAAACAAAATTTATGAGGCAGTTGTTGTCAGATTTCATTGGGGATTTCAAATATGAAATTTAATGGAAAGCTTGGCAAACAGCTTTGGAGAATTTGATGTTTCCCCATTCAAAGTGATAGGAGCTGCACTTATATGCCCATTCTTTTCTCCTCTTATCGCTAGTAAAGCAGTGAAGACTTGCATCGCTTCTCTTGTGGCTCATCGACTGAAAATTGGCATTGTATGTTATATTCTGAGTTGTGTTGCGGTAAAAATAACAACAGGACAGTGCCAGTAGCTCACTGAGTGCAACCATTTGACGTCATCGACAGAGAACGCACTGTGTGACTAAACAAAATGGTGTCCAAATATGTCATGGATTTTTTAAATAACGTCTTTCATACTACATATTTCAATAATAGACATAATTTACGTTATATTAATCCATACAAGTCTTAACACCAGGGGTTCCCTTTAAAGGGACTTTGATGTAATACACATGTGCACGGCGTCATCGTTTCCACATCGTTTTATTTGAAAACGGTGTTGTGTAAACGGCCTCTTAGTTATATCTGATCGCCCCTCCCCCTCAGGTACCTAATTAAAGAGTGCATGAAGTGTCCAACATTCCACTTGTTTTTTCGGTTAATTAAGTGCATCATCCAGGTATTTCTTTCTTTTTTTTTTTACAATTTTCAGTGTGAACACAACACTTGCACTATTTATACTATAAAACGGTACTTGAATTGGGATGCACCATGGGACTTTCATCAGTAAGCAACAGCAAAACAAACACCAAACATTACTTTCATTATAAAGCACTCGGAAACTACTGAAACACTTTGGCAAGAACCTAACACAGGAAATGTCATCTAATTTTGACTTGTTTTTATTTTTACGTCCAGGATTGTTTGTAGAAACCTCAAACTAGTCAAGTAAAGTCAAGTCACATTTATTTCTACAGCACTTTTATACACTACAGACTGTTTCAAAGCAGATTCAACAGTATTAATGTGTGCAAAATTCTTCCATTATGAATCAAATACAGTTTCAGCTGTAAAGCAGCTCTGAAAACACACGAGTGTCATTATTCAGCTCAGTTTGGTTCAATGCTGATTCAATTCAGATCATTAACAGTGTGAATGTTGCAAAATTTGTTAATTATGAAGCAACAGCTTTACAGAGAAGACAGTGTCATCATTAAGCTCAATTCAACGTGGTTAAAAGCATGTGGTCTGTATTCATAAAAACATACAAAAAATAGTTTAAATGTATTAAAACACACTTAGGCCTTTAAAATAATCT
The DNA here is from genome assembly GCA_003731715.1 of Anabarilius grahami. Taxonomy (NCBI): domain Eukaryota; kingdom Metazoa; phylum Chordata; class Actinopteri; order Cypriniformes; family Xenocyprididae; genus Anabarilius; species Anabarilius grahami. Next base: position 2,824,731 of record RJVU01007700.1, on the reverse strand, counting down.
TGCTTAATATTCACTTTTTACATAAAAATATCTTTAATATAACACAATATCTCATTTTAAAATAGTATTTATATCTATTAAATATTTCAAATTTATTTTTAATGCTAAAAAATCCCTTTTTTGAAGGGACAAAGGCATTGAAACGGGCGGGTAAATGTGTCATAGTGAAACCAAACGAGATGCGAGTCAACTTCAGATCACATCTCTCTCACCACACCTTTTTCCACTCGGCTTTTTATAATTGTTCAAAAACCATGCAGCTCTGACCTCAAGCACACACACACACACTTAAAAAAAATCCCCCAGCTCGGCTCTCCACACACCGTCTCGCTGTGTCAGGTTGTCATGGCTGCAAACAGACTTTGAAAGGCTGGTCTGATAAAGCGAGGTGGGGAATTGAAACCTGGGCTGGTGTTCCCTGTATGAAAATAAATGCTCAGGCCTTCAAACCGAAGCAGCTCTAAATGAGAAGGAAGCTTCTGCAGTCTCTGATGTCCTTGTTCAGATATAAAGAAGAAAGAGAAGAACGCTGTGGTTTTAATGCCACTTTAAACCTTGTGTGCATGACAATAACCGCTAAAAGCGACAGACCAGACCCTCTTAAAACCACACCGCTCCAAAGATCTGGGTTAAAAATCATTCAGACACATGATTCATCTGAATATATTCTCATTAATCGACTGATCTTGATCTCTGCTTCCTTGCATGCAATCATCACAGCATTAGAAGATGCTTTTGTCAAATAAATAAGCAACATTTGTGCTGTCAGTAGTCAAGAAGGCATGCATGCATGTCTTTTGCAGGTGTTGCACACAGGAAATAATACGCGTGAGTTGCTCTATGGGTCCTTCCTGTGCCTGATCAGATCACATCTTCATTTCTGCTCTTTTAGTCAACATCTAACTTCATTTTAGACCAAATAACGTGAATTCAGATGGCTGTTCCGATGCCTTTTTCAACCTCGGTCAGTGAGACACAAAGTTTTATAAAGTCCTGGCATCATTTCTCCCACTGTCTGATAATTCACTTCCCTCTGATGGGAATTTAAGAGACACACTTTGGCATTTCCTCTCGTGTTGCAACTGTTAAGCAACGGGAGAACAAACTGAAAGAGCTCAGGAGAACAGAAAGCAAGATAAGGGTGAACGCTGACTGAAAAAAACTCTTATCTATGACATGTATATGTTCATTTCAACCATTTTATCCTTTAACATAAACATCTGACACACCAATTTTGAAATTTGATTGCATCCTTGAATAGAGAAAAAGTAGCATATTGGTGTAACAGGCATGATTGAAAACAAGTGTTTTACTATTTAATCGTACAAACTGGCATTAACCTGAACTGAACCCCTAAATGTGTTTTCAGAACAAAATTCTGTCTCCCCAAAAGGGCACCTGTTAAATAAACGCTGCATTCACAATCGGTGTATATCTTCAGACGTGAATATGTGTGGACATTAGCATATCGGTGGGCAAGAACCAGCGAATGACAGAGGAGCGTGAGGCACTGACTGTTATGCCTCTTCCTGTGTGGTTGAGCACCACGTGGGTTGGCAGCGAGGTTAAATACGAGCACTTCTCCTGTTTTAGGCCCATTTCTACTTGGGCTGGAGAGGAAGACGCTAAAAGACCGCTGGAGAAGAACATGGCAAATATGACTACTGATCTACGGATGTAACGGAGCCAAAACAGTTCTGATGGGTAACGTATGGTCATGGCTATAGTAGTAAATAGGAAGCGATTTATATTTTACATTTGGACTTTTTTGTTTCTTCATTACTGTATAACATGATGCATAACTTTATGTATTAATGCATTTTCACATTTTTTACTTTAATGTTCGTTCATGTTGGATTATCCAGTCAATTTTTGGAATGCAACAAATAGTGAGTTGTATTTCGATAATAATAATGAACTGAATTGAATTATTTAAAAAAATGTTTCCTGTTTAACTAAAATGTTAAAAGCACACAAAAAAAGAGAAAACTTTTTTTTTTCTATCATTGCACAATGATAGAAAATGTGCATTTTAAATATTATCTGTAATTAACGCCATGTTTTGAAGGAAAAAGCTTACTCATGTTGAACAAAATGGCTGCCATGTGATGTGAAGGAAGACATTTGGTTTTGTGACCGCCAGCTTTTATCAATGACGCATTTTGAAAATGTTTATTTCAATCTACCTGTTTTCAACAGTTAATGTAATTGTGTATAAACTTTAACGCAGTTCAACAAAATGTTTGTTGCAGTATATTTGTTGTAAGTTTGTACTTTGTGCACCAAATAATTTGGTCCAACTGTTTAATTTAGCATGTCATATGTTCAAATAGCATTCAATCAAACTTAATTTCCCCAGTTTAAAGTTTGTGTAAAGTTTGGGTGGGGTTCACAAGTGTGTGTGTGTGTGTGAAGGAGGAGCTTGAGATCTCAAGCGTTCATCACGACCTCCAGAGGAGACGTGGACACCTGGATACTGGGAAGTACAGTGCAGTCATCCATAAAGTAGAAAGCACTACTAAACCCCTCGCCACAGTGTAGTGTTTCCTACTTTATGGATGAGTGTACTGTTGGCTGCTGGGAAACTTCATGGCGCTCGATGCACAACGATGGGAAAGACAAAAGAGGAAGTCACTTCGTTTCGTAAAGCCGCACTCGTCTCATAGTGTCAAAACACGTCCACGTGAGGCGGTGGTGCGCTTACAGAAACTGAAGTGAGCTTTCTCTGAACGCTGTTGCTGCAAAATCATTGAAAAGATGTGTCTTGTTGTTCAAATGCAAACTTCAATAAAACAGAAACTAATAAATAAAACATGCCTTCGTCTTTTGAGTCCATCATTCACAACAGAAACTCATTTTTATGTGAAAATATACTTTATTTCTGTAAAAAGTCCATATTGCAACAAGTCATTCAAGTAAATCACTACGACGTCCCATAAAGCAAGATGCCCATGTGACTGTCCAAGAACATTGTTTCGGCATGCACAAAAGAAACTCAAAAAATACTTTACCAAAAGAAGCAATATTTACAGTTGAGTTTCCCCCCCAAAAAATGCATTACAAAAATGTACAAAAAACCTCCTCCTCCAGCTAAAGAACAAGAATAGAGTCTCTTTCTCAGTGTATGAAAATATCATACCTCAAATCACAAAAACACACCGACCTCAACACTGCACTGCAACAAAAAAAATCTTGCTTTCCAGCGCAAATAAACATTTTTAAATCAAGATGCATTTACTTGAGAAGCAAAATGACTTGAAAAATGTATCAAAATCTTGTTTTCCCTTTAAATTAAGTTCTGCTCTAATTGGCTGATTAATTTTGACAAGACTTAATATCTTCAGTCATTTTGCTTCTTAAGTAATTGCGTCTTGATTTAAGAATGGATATGTGTACTGGACGTTTTTTTGCAAACGTGGCCTCCTCCGCGTACTGCAAAACGAACGAACGCAAGGTACGTGCAACTACTACGACACATAAATAGAATAAATAAGGCCGAGTATAGATGGAAAACCATCATGCATGCAGTCATTACAAACACAGCTGTAGTAAACTTGAAGTTAAGACTAAACGAGGTCTTATAAGGCTAGTTTTATTATGGCCTAGGATACGCCTACTTGCAGTAGCAACGATTACGTTAAGATCTGTGCGTTCCTCAGCGTCGCCGTGGCAGGAATCACAGCATGCGTCTGGATTATAGTGCAGCGAGGGGAAAGTCACCTGACTAAAGTTTATATCAAGGGGCTGTACAGTGCATCACTACCCATAAGATGCTTGTTTAATGCATTATAATAATTCAGTACAATCAAAGTAGCATGAAGTAATGCTAAAAACAATGCTTTCTGCCTACACTGCAAAAGTGTTTTTGTCTTGTTTTCCAGTACAAAATATCTAAGATACACTTTCTTAAGCTAAACAACTTGTAAAAATAAATGTAAAATGTCTGCCAATGTGGTAAGAAAAATAAGGGAAAACAAGATTATTTTACTTAATTTTTAGAAAACAAGACTTAATATCTTCAGTTATTTTTCTTCAGTTAATATATCTCGATTCAAGAGTGTTTCGATATTTGTACTGGAAAACGAGACAAATATTTTGCAGTGTATTTGGTACGAGCATTGAGAATGTTTGAAACCTTCACCTACTTCCTGTCTGTGAGGTCGTTTCGCCTCTAGCTCCGCCCCTCTAAACGGCTGGCGTTCTGTGATTGGTTGTTAGTTGCTGTGGTTTTTGGCAAGAAGATCAACTGTGTGGTTTGGACAGTCTCGCCTAAGATGAGCACGAGCTGACTTAAGACGCAAAACTGATGAGCAGTTCGACCTGAGAAATGATTTCACACGAGCCCTGTAAGACCACAAGACAGTTACATAAAAACAAATGCTAGCATTTCAAACAAACTTCACTAGCATGGTACATTGTAATATAAAGTCAAGAGAGTGTGTGTGTGGTGTTATGCTCACATGCCGTGACTTTACAACGCTCCTAAAACGGAGGAAAAGAAAAGAGGAACAAAATAATTACAGCGAGAAAAAGTTAAGACAGAGCTCATGCAGAAAGAAGCCAATGTTTCTGTCTCACACGCACACAAACACACACACGTTTATACCATATCAGACATCAGTGAATTAATTATTACTGTTATTTGAGTTCCATGTCGGTGAGTTTGAGAAAAGGCGAAGCTGAACTAAAATACAGAGTTCATTATGATCAATAAAACCTGTACAGCATCAGAAGCAGAGACGGATCAAAATAATGTGGTTTAAAATGCCATTTGAGCATGCAAATAACATAAATCATAAAGTTCAAGCTGATAATAATGTTGTTTTTATAATTTGAGCTAATGAAGGTTTTTAATAATAACGCATAATTCAATTTTCATTGATTTCCACTCAATGAAAAGTCATTTGAACATTGAAAAAGAAAATTATGGAAGCTTGTTTCCGCCATGAAATAAAAACTAAAAAGGTAATTGCGACTTTTTATCTCACAATTCAGATTTTTCAAAGTCATTTATATTGTGATATAAAGTCAGAATTGCGAGATATAAAGTCAGAATTTCGTCTCAAAGTCAGAATTGCAAGATATAAACTCGCAATTCTGACTTTATATCTCGCAATTCTGACTTTACAAGATGCAATTCTGACTTTATATCACACAATTCTGACTTTATGAGACGAAATTCTGACTTTATAACTCACAATTCTGACTTTAAGACACAATTCTGATTTATTAGACGCAATTCTGGCTTTATAACTTGCAATTTTGACTTTATAACTCGCAATTCTGACTTTATATCTCGCAATTCTGACTTTATATCTCGCAATTCTGACTTTATATCACACAATTCTGACTTTATGAGACGAAATTCTGACTTTATAACTCACAATTCTGACTTTAAGACACAATTCTGATTTATTAGATGCAATTCTGACTTTATAACTTGCAATTCTGACTTTATAAAACGCAATTCTGACTTTATAAGACGTATTTCTGACTTTATAAGATGCAATTCTGACTTTATAAGATGCAATTCTGACTTTATAAGACGTATTTCTGACTTTATAAGATGCAATTCTGACTTTATCTCGAAATTCTGACTTTATAACTCACAATTCTGACTTTATAAGACGTAATTCTGATTTTATAAGACGTAATTCTGATTTAAGATGCAATTCTGACTTTATCTTGAAATTCTGACTTTATATCACGCAATTCTGACTTTATAAGATGCAATTCTGAGAAACAGTCAGAATTGTGAGATAAAAAGTCACAATTACCTTTATTTTTTTATTTGGTGGCAGAAACAAGCTTCCATAGAAAATAGCACAGAAGTGTGTAGAATATAATAAAATATTCTCAGTAGAATAATAATAATCTGAAACTGCAATGGATTCAACAGCAAGTGTGATATACTATCAAACATATGTGAAGCTTTCGGCCTCGTCGGTGATCATTCATATTTTCTCCAGTAAAAATAGCTGGAATAATATGCAAAGATTTGAATCGAGTCAGAATCACGTACTGGTTTAAATAACCGGTTTGTATCAACGCCACATCTTCTAGTCTTAACCGGTAAACATCATCAACATGAAACAGATAAAGGGACACAGTTCTGCAGTCTTGGACCCTACTTGTAGTGCAAAATATTTCTGTAGTGACTATTTTATTTTCCAGAATTCTTGGAATAAACATCACTTCATTTCTCCTCATAAGTGTGCTTTGCCTTTCAATGGATGATGCTTGATTGTTATTTCATGTCTAGATGCTGTTATTAAAGTTTGCGAGTTCTAGTCACAGCTTTAATGGGTTCAACTGGTGAAACTCCCTTATTCACATGAGTATTGCAATTATTTGCTTTTCAAAAAGAAGAAACAGTCTGACAAGCGAAAGCGCTGGTAAATTTGCATCATGGCGAAAAATTAGAGAATGAGAACGATTCTCCTATTGTTCAATCACACCAGATACACTCAAACTGACACGACACATGATAAAAAGTGCAATCTGCAGATCCTTCCCGCTCACAGCTCGCTGCGCTACTCCTTCTTGCTGGAGCCCAGCTTTCTGAAGAGCTTCCTGCCCTTGGAGAAGAAACCTTTCTTCTTTTTCTCGGGCAGAGAGGCGTCGGGGAACGGAGGGGTCACCGGTGGAGAGGAGCTCTGGGTCGGTTTCTGCTCAGGGTCCGGCTCAGGGTTTGGTTCTGGCTGAGCTGGTGGATCCGGTTCTGGCTGAGAGGTGCTCACGGGATCGAGATGCTCAGAAGATTCTGTCTGGCTCACCTGGCAGACGAAAGACAAAGCCAATTACATAAGAGTTGAATAAAATAAAAAATAAAATAATATAAAATATGAAAAAAATTTAAATAAATAAAAATAAAATAATAATAAAATAAAATAAAATAAATTAGTGTTTTAAATGTACGTATGATGAAAATTTGAAAACATTTTCTGGCAAGATCTTATTAAACAAGTCCTTAAAGGGAACCCCTGGTGTTAAGACTTGCATGGCTTAATATAACGTAAATGACGTCTCTTACTGAAATATGTAGTAGAAAACCCATGAAAGATTTACATTATTTTAAAAATCCATGACAAATTTGGACATTAAGCCACAAGAGAAGTGATGCAAGTCTGCTTTACAAGCAATGAGAGGAGTAAAGAATGGGAAGTTGAATGTGGACGAATAAAACTTCCTAACTGCGTCTTTGTTCCCTCCACTTCAGCCCTGATGCCTTTGAAACTTTTCATCTGTATGTTTTGGTGTAACGGTAATCTAGTAACACATACAGGTCTTAATATCCGCGGAGTTCCTTTTAAAACCCGATCAGCCTTTTCAATTTGAACCAGAGCGCAAAATTAGTGAGGATGAAAACATTGAATGTCTCTGTGGCTATTCAAACTACTGTTGTATGAATGACGTGTTAAAATCGTCTGATATGTCACCTGAATGCATTACACACAGTTAAACGTGCTGAGAAGATGCTACCGTTTATGCGATCACAGATATCTCGTGCATCACAGCGCACATGAGCTTTGAGGCAGTCTGTCTCAATGGAGATGTGTAATAGGCTGCCCTCGTCAGGCGCGGCATTTGGTTAAAGCATACACTTATATCCATTGCCAACTGTAAGCTCTTCCAGCTGTGGTCTACAACAAGCCTCAAAGGCATCAGGTCTGAAGCGAAGAGAACAAAGATGTGGATTTTTAGGAAGTTTTATTTGTCCACATTCTTCACAACTTCCTATTCTTTTTTCTTCTCATCGCTAGTAAAGCAGTTAAAGACTTATATTGCCACCCCCCATTGTCCCAATTACAAGAGATCTATAAAATAAAATGATAAATAAAATAAAATAAAAATAAATAAAACAAAAATAATTAAAAATAATTAAATGTAAGATCTTATTAAACAAGTCCTTAAGAGAGCTGAAAGGATTAACTTTCTACCAATTACATAAGAATTGTACAAAATTAAATTAAATAACAAAACATAAATAAAAAAAATAAAAAAAATAAAATAAAATAAAATAAAATAAAATAAAATAAAATAAAATAGTGTTTTAAATGTATGTATGATGAAAATTTGAAAACGTTGTTCTGGTAGGATCTTATTAAACAAGTCCTTAAAAGTGCTTTGATGTAAAATCATTGCCTACATGAGATATTGTGGGAAACAGAAACAGAAAACTACAGCAGCAGATCCGACACACATCTGACATTTGACATGATCTTAAAAATGCTTCAGCTTAAAGCACAAACAAACTCATGGTGAGGGAGGAGGGACCATGACAGGAAGAGTCAAGAAATGAACATGAGGCTAGTACAGCTAAAAAATGAAAAATCTCATCACCTTTCAGTCACTTTCTTCTGTAGAACACAAAAGATATTTTGAAGAATGTTGGGGTCCAAATCTTGTTAAAGAATACTAAAATTAATAAATTATTTTTGTGACAAAAGCACATAATAAAACTGCTAAAACAAACTAAAATTAAAACAAGAACAACAAAATTGTAATAATTGCTATAATAGTATATAATATTAATACTAAAACAAACATAACTGAACCCCACTGACTGATAGAATTGTTTTGGAGATGAACCATCACTGTACAATGTCATTATTATGTGAAAAGGAAGAGAGTTTGGAATGATGTGCAATTTTTTCTTAATGCAAAAATTCTAGATTATACAATATTTGATCATTAAAACATTTATATTGGTTTATCTGTGCTTGACAACTTGAAAAACACTCTGTAAAACTTCTTTTGTGTTCCACAGAAGACAGTCACTCATACGGGTTTGGGATAAAAAGGAGGATGAGTAAATGATGAAGTGTCTTTTGTTTGGGTAGACTAACCCATTATCTTTTGGGGATGGATTGTATAATTCATCTTCAGACTCTGGTGTCTGTTTTAGAGCAGTATTTAGGAAAGAGGGTTTCAGATCTATGAAAGACTTACGGTCACTGTTTAAAGTGAACACCTCTCCTGTGCTTCTGAAAACCATGCAAAAATAAAACACAAAGAGATAAAACACACATAAGACGACATGCAGAACAAAAGACAGCTGGAGAAACTAAAGCTGTTGATTAATGAAACAGTTATGCTATGAACAAACGGTGATGGACAGAACAGAATGGAAAACACATGCAATGATTAACAGTAATGCATGCAGTAAACACACACCTGTGAATCTCTGCGGCTCTCCGTCACTGCGTGCTCCGTGCGTCCGCCGTCCTCTTCCGTCTCCGGAAAAGCTTGCAGGAAGTTGGAAGGCGCGAGGCCTTTGTGTCCGTTGAGGTCCCCCTGAAAACACCAACAAACACTCATCATGCAGCACTGACGAATGGACAAGAAGGCAGGGTCTCGAGCGTGAGACGTGGTGCAACGGTCAGATGTCCATCTAGGGCATTTACATAAAAAAAAACAATTAAAAGCAGCAGAACTTAATGTAAACCTCTCCGACAGAGCTTTATGATTGGCCCAAAGCAAACATCAGTGCGTTCAACGCACTCATATCAGAAACTCTTTGTTCACACACAGCATCATACCGTTAATAATGTTACAACGTCTCATACTGGGGTGCGTTTCCCAACAGCATCATTAGCCAACTAACATCGCAAGTTCTGTCGTCACTAACATAGTTCAACGATTTGGTGTTTCCCGAAACCATCGCTCTAACAAACATTTGCAAACTACATCGCAAACTTGTGTGGTTAGATCGACAGCTCTCAAGCTTTATTTCGAATATATACAAATGTACTTTACATATTTTAGCTTGTCGAGATTTTAAGCACCATTTTTGAAGAGTGCACATTAGGCATGTGACGGTATCAAATTTATATGTTGCGATTAATTGCTGAAGCTTTTATCACGGTATACGGTATTATCACGATATTGAAATAAGTTGCCATAGTATAACAGGTTTAAGAACTCTTTTTGTAATAAAAATAACTCTGAATGTTTAAATACAAAAATGCAATACACAAAAAATATATAAAGTAACATTTTCAGAGATTAAAGTGCAAAAGTATTAGGCAATAAAGAACAACAGGAAACACTTTATAAGGTCTCATTATTTAATGCATTAACTAAGATTGAGCAATAGCTACATTTGTTACAGAAAGTATTATTATTTTGTTAATGTTAGTTAAACACAACCGATCATTGTTAGTTTTATCTTTTTGAACAGTAACTAAGAAATTAACATTAACTAAGAATAATTAATGCTTTAGAAGTATTTTTCATTGTCAGTTTGGTAATAATTAATTAACATGTTAACTAATGAAGCCGTATGTCTTACCGAACAATAACAAATAATCAGAACATTTCTAATCATTACGGCATGTTGTAGTCCAGATTAAAATATAAAAATGTTTAAGTTTGAAAATAAATAGCCTATTAAGTCTAAGTATTTGGTGCTGTGATGAACAACATTGAGATTACAAAAAAATGAATGGCTGTTTGAAGCATTTTATAAACTTCACTAGCGCAGTTGCTTTGTTTACGGGGTTTCAGGGGTAACCGCTGCATTCTGCTGTTCCATCAGCGCCCTCTGCTGTTGGGTTTGTTTACATCTGAGCGCGTGTCCCTTTGACGCAGAATACAGCAGTGTTGTGCATTTTATACTGTTGATGGGGAAAGTATTCTTAAATGCATTATAAAAATTTTAATAATTGGTAATAAATTATTATTTTTCGGTATTTTGAAGTACTCATGATAACAATATCGTGCATATTCATTATCGCATTACCGAATATCTGCACGTCTAGTGCACATGTGCGTTTGTGCTTTAGTATTTAAGAACGAACCTATGATTGAATCTGGAAATAAAGCAAAATAACAAAGTAGTCCTCAGAAGCCATATCCGTAATTTATAGCATAAATCTAGCATTAATTCGATCTCAAACGGACTCATTTAAAGAAGTTATTACTCCACCACCTGCGTGACATCCTTAACAAACGTAGCTGAACGACATGTCTATGCAAAAAAGGGGGTAACAGTTATTTAAACCTGTTTTTCTCAAAATTCTGTTCCTGAAAATCATAGCGATCAGCCGACTTCAGAT
>RJVU01007700.1:2788860-2810946 GCA_003731715.1 Anabarilius grahami | reverse complement strand
TCTTGCAAAGCCTCTGATATCCACTGCCTAATAAAAAAGACAGAAAAGAAGAAAAAAGGCACTTATGACAGAAATCACATGCAGGTCACAAAGTGAACGAAATCAGCCATGATGCACAGAAGCACAACTGCCAAACGACAGACTGAAAGATAATTAGTGGTTAGAACAGTGTTGGATGGATCTCCATGGTGAAAGCATGCAGCGCTGCATCATCCAAGAGCGCATTAATATGCAATTAAACTGTCACACACATGCGGCTGGAAAACATCCGAGGAGGAAAACATGATGAAGAAGTTAGACAGAGAAACTGGACGGGACAGAACGATTTCAAACCTTGGCTGGAGGAGTCTATAGCAGACGTATCCTCCCACACCGCAGCAGACTCCACTGGAGGAGGACAGAAGTGGGGGAGGAGGGAAGGGTTAGACACGATCTGATTGGCTGCCTGACCTTGAATGACATTTGGAATCATGGGGAAAAAGACTGATCAAACTAAACAAAACCAAACTAAATGAGTCACCGCGCTTTGAGGTTATGAGTGCAGCATTCATGAGCCACAAACACACACACTTCAGTGAGAGATGGTGAGTTGACCAAAGGGGGCTGAGAGTCCAAAAGTTAGAAAGAATTAGTTTAAAGGAATTTATATATATATACAGCTGAAGCACTTATAATGGAATGCCAAAAACATTGTAGATGCTCACCACAAATTATTGGGATAGAATCAATTACTGATTGGGTTGCATTTCCCAAAAGCATCGCAAACCTCAGTAGATCAAAGACAGCATTGGTGCCAGTGGTTTCTACGCTCTACTTAGACTTATGAAGCTTAGGAAATGCAGACCTGGTCTGTGAATGAAGTCTGAATTCACATCATAGCATTTGCATGGCCTTGCATACATCAGCAGAAAAGTTACTGCATTTTGATGCACCGATTTCATTACAGTAACATGCACTGAACCATGCAGAGTAAGACCAGGAATTTTTGTTTGGAAAATAACTAAAAGGTTCATTTTGATTTCATGCTGACTGTGATCTAAAAATAAAACTAGTGACATTAAGAATATCTAATGCTAGTATTCCCCTTTGGTCAAAGTTCCTGATGCAGAAGCAGAAAGTTGTTCGGAAACAACAAGGAAATTCAGCAAACCAAATGCAGGTGAAATCTGGGAGGGGTGAAGGAGGAGACAGCGAGCGCTGACACACACCTTTCTTGGAGCGTCTAGGTTTCGGCGGTGCAGCGGTGCGGCGTGGAAGCGGTGCATGTAAGCGGGCGTCTTTATGAAATTTAAACAGGATACGAGGGAAAAAAAAGACAAGTAGGCAGACAAGAATGAATGAGAAGCCAAAAGAAAAGCAAAACAAGAACCAAGCTGAAAACAAGAGATTTTAAAGGGTTCGTTCACCCAAACATGAAAATTCTCATTTTCTCACCCTCATGTCGTTCCAAACCCACAAGTCGTTCATCTTCGAAACACAAATCAAGATATTTTAATGAAATCTGAAAGATTTCTGTCCCTCCACTGACAGTCTACGCAACTACCACTTTGATGCTTCAAAAAGTTTATAAAGACATATATGATGAACAGATTGAATTTAGGCTTTTGTTCAAATATAATTATCGATCAGCGAACATAAACAGAAGCTCAACCATACACTGCGTAACACGAGTGCGTAACACGAGAATGCGTAACACGAGAACGAACCTCATTGGTTCTTGCACGTCAAGCGAACATGCTTGAGCTTCCGTTTACCATATCTGATGTTTGCATTGATGAATGTTTATATGTGAATAAAAGCCTAAATTCAATCTGTTCATCATATAAAAGCAATCGAGTCTCTTCAGAAAATTTGAAATAAACTGCTCAATTCATATGGATTAGTTTTACGATCTCTTTATGAAGCATCGAAGTGATAGTTGAGTGGACTATCAATGGAGGGACAGAAATCTCTCAGATTTCATTAAAATATCTTAATTTGTGTTTTGAAGTCTTACTGGTTTGGAATGACATAGTGGGAGGAAATTATGACAGAATTAAAATTTTTGGGTGAACTAACACCTTTAAACACAGAATAAGCATTAGCATCAGCAATGAGGCGCCACAGTGAGAAAGAAAGGGCTGAACCGCCACTGCAGCAAAGCATTCTGGGAGAGACGATCCACGCTGCTGCTCTTTGAACTGCTCATACAGTAACCACAAAAACACACACATTACAATGACAGGACTTTGGCACTTTTGTAAAAATGGCAAAGCTTTGTGATCTGAAATGAAACAGAGACTGTGAAACATGAACCAATTTAAATCAAGAACAGATTCACGAAATGCAGAGGAATTGTAGAAATGTCCCATTCTCAGTCAGCCAGTAAAAAATGTCCAAAAAATGAGATAAAGTCAGTAGTATTCGGCTAGTCATGTGATATCAACATCGAAATCTACAGACTCAAATAGACGCAATAAAATAAATACAAATGTGTGTTTAGGATGTTTTCTTTCCACTAGTCTGAAATAAGACAAGGTATGGAAGCCACATAGCCCAAAATCTCAAAATTGACCTCTGCATGACAAAAAAACATGGTTTTGCTTATAGTTTCTTGCCTTAAACAAGAGAAGAAAAAAAATACTGCATGCACCCTTATGAAGTACTTAAAAGTACCACTTATCCACTGCTAACACTTTAAGAACTAAGAAACCAAAGTTCCTCAAAGTTGTTAGCTTGAAGCCTATTTTAAAGCTTGTGTCTACAAGCGTGATTCTAGATATGCTAAAATGTGGCTTTTTCTTTAGTTGATTACAGGGAGACAAGAGATTTATTTTTTATCCGAGAAACATGCTCAAAATAGGACCTTAAATAAATGTCAGCCAGACTACAGATCTGCTCCAAAATCTAGTCAGTTGTCTACCTAGAAAACATTTTGTGACGGCAGATGCATAATCTAGACAGCAACATTATCCTGATGCTGATTTCAAGAGAGTTAGATGTTAGCATATGCTCAAGTAATCAAATTAGAACAAAAAGCACAATATTGGGTGAAATAGTACATTTTTTGGATGATGTAAATAGTGAATTGAAGCAAATTATAATCAACATTTCTCTTGACTTCATCGGCCATCTTATGACTATACATTTTTTATCTGTACTTCTGCTCATCAAGGCTGCATTTATTTGAATACAGTAAAAACAGTAATATTCTGAAATATTATTATTACAAATTAAAACAACTGTTTTCCATGTGAATATATTGTAAACTTTAATTTATTCCTGTGATCAAAGCTGAATTTTCAGCATCATTACTCCAGTCTTCAGTGTCACATGATCCTTCAGAAATCATTCTAATATGATGATTTGATGATCAAGAAACATTTCTGATTATTAGCAATATTGAAAACAGTTCATATTTTTGTGGAAACCATGATACATTTAATTTTTTAGGATTCTGTGATGAACAGAAGTTCAAAAGAACAGCATTTATTTGAAATAGATTTTTTTTGTAACAATGTGAAAGTCTTCACTGTCACTTTTGATAAATTTTATACATCAGGAGCTGTATTTTTGAGATATCGCATAAAAAACGCTGGATGGAAATGCCAAGATGGGCATAAATTCTAAAAATGCGCAAAAAAAACTAAATTGAGGCGGATAAAATTTTATCCGATAAGAAGACGTGCACATAAACTACGATGGAAACACATTTACCGAAAAAATCCCTCGATGTGCAACAAAAAAACAAATGTGACTTTGCCTCAGCAGAGGATGTGATTGGACAACTGGACAAACCAGCGGACCAATCACAGCATCACAGCATATCAAATGTTGGTTTGGTGGTTCTGAAACGCCGGACGCAAAGTCCGTCTCACACGATTGTGTTCCCAAACAGCAGCATCCGAACGCAAGAGAACATGACAGCGTTTCGTCTTGTCACTCTGAGAAGAAACTCATTTATGATGGAGGAAAAAACCCCCACAAGTGGCTTCCTCCATTGCAGCAACTTCCATTTTTATTTTTTGTGCAAATGTCCCAGGAAGTGATGTTTTGTTCTCTTGAACACATGGGGTGGAAACGCTGCTTTATTCGCAAATGTTTTATGCGATATTCCAATTTAAATTTGCAACTTTGAATGGAAGCATCGCTATTGCTGATTATAAGTATCAATTGCCTATAAAAGTATCTATTTCCAAAGTATGAACAGAAGTGTATCTTATACGACATCATAATTTTGGAACAGCCTTTGCACCTGTGATGCCTTCAATGCTGTCTAGGGTAGGCGGCTCACTGGAGTACAAAGATATCATAAAAGAACAGTCTGATGGGCTGAATTTCAATGGACTGGTACAACCTCAAATCTGACTGGTAACATGATATGTTGGAGTGAAAACAGAGATTGAGGTGTAGATACACGAGTCTGATGCATGCGATGATAAACGCACCTATCTTTTCCATAGATGCCTCTGTGGAGAGGAAGCCCTGCATCAGAAGCTGTTCTCTGGTCTCCTCATCATCAACCTGGATCTCTGAAACCATATTACACGGGACAAAGCCATGACGACCACCCGCCTCGCCTCGGTAGAAACCATCTGCATCTTTGTCCCCATAAACCTGCAGAGAAGAAACACTACAATGAACTTTGAACAGGAACTTTATTATATTTTGAATGCTTTATGTACAGTGGCATGTTTCGGCTGTGAACAAACATCTGTGTGGGACACATTTTTAGGCTTATACAGACAGTGTTGCCTTATAGAAATCTTATAATGGTTGAAGAAAAGAAAGACTATCGCATCCTGTTTCATGTCAACTTTAAGCTAGTATGCTCTACTATTAAAGACTAATGGATGTGTGAAAATCACAAATTTAAATGCAAGTCAAACCTTGATAATCTGGCCCTCTTTAAAGGGAAGTTCCTCTTCAGCAGCGTCAGGATTGGGTGACATGACTGCAGGTTCATACGGGAAGAGGGCAACGAAGACTCTGACCTCATTTTCTCCAGATGGTCTGGGCTCTGCAACACCAAAGAGTACACATAAACACATTTATATGCAGCAACACATTGGTGGTTGATGTGGACATCATGGCTATTTCACTTTTTTGGGAAGGTGATATTACAATGTTGCAATTTTCCCATTTTCCTTGATGCATTCCAAACATTAAAGCCAGTGAACTAATGTCCGTCGTATCCCCCCGCCTGAAAAAAAATAATGGTGCAGCCCAGGCGTGTCCTTAAGTGAGGTAATCATACTAAAACCTCCTGATCCTAAGCCGCCATGAGCCGCTAGAGAAACGTGCGCGCATGAGTCATCTGCACAGAACGAGAACGTCAGGAAGAGCGAAAGACACACTAATATCTATTCAGATACCAACAAACTTTGTGATTTTATATAATGTTGTCAGGGAACAGATTAAAACCACACGACTGGTCAAATGTTTGGAGTAATCGAGTCCTTAGGCTCACCAAGGCTGCATTTTTTTTTATGAAAAATACAGTAAATATTCTGAAATATTTTTACAGAACTGTTTTCTATTTTAATACATTTTTTAAATTATTTATGTAATTTATTCTTGTGATGCAAAGCTGAATTTTCAGCATCATCACTCCAGTCTTCAGTGTCACATAGTCCTTCAGAAATCATTCTAATATGCTCTATTATTGGTGCTCAAGTTTTTTATTATTATTGCTATTGATAAGCAGCTCAGATTCAATTGTGCTGATCGATTTTTTACTACATGAATTGACTGTAGATAAAGATCTACAGATTTATTCATTCTACTAAATGAATAAATGCAACTGCAAAAGTAAATAAATGCAAATCAAATACAAATGCCCCCCAAAAACCACCTGTGCTATTTACTGGACATGCATGCCAAATAAAACAAATGTTCTGTACTTTGGAGTCTGACAGCCGGACTCAAGGTCAAAAGGTCGAGGGTCAGTACCCTGAATTCATTAGGATCATGTGGCTGTTTCTGGATGAGCTGGAAGGGGGCGGGTTCAGGAGTATAGTGTACAACAGAGATGTATGATCAGTGGTGGTAATAGGTGTCTGTCGTGTTCGTGTTAAGCTCCAGCAGTGAGATGTGCTCATCTCATTAGTGAGGATCAAGACCATCTGTAGCAACAGTCAAGGACAGGGCAAAGAAAAGAGGACATTTCACAACCTCTGTGTGTCATATTTGAGGGCACATATGCAGAAAAAATTGAGCTGCTTTTGGGAAAACCTCCTTTTGGGGACATCGTCAAAGGAAACAGATTTAAAAAATATAGTTGTTTTTTTTAAATGTGAAAGTGCAGTGGTGTATTTTACGATCAGGGTTTGTCTGTAGTAACAGATTCTAGGGTGACACTAGGCTACAATGTTCAGGTATTCTGGGATATGGTCAGATGTTGTCCACTTCCAAATCTCTATGATATTATGGTCACTAGACATGGCTCGACTGTACACCAAAGCTAATTTATGGGTTTTAAACCAAATAGTTTGTACGTCTGATCACTTAGAAAAGCATTCCTCAACAAGCCAGTTTGGAGCGATTTATGTGCCAAATTTTAATACTTTGTGTATTTGAGGTTTATTCAAATCAGCAACCCTAAGAATGAGCAATAAAACAGCCTCAGAAAAAACACTACTAATTAGTTTTATTCAGGAACAAAAGAAGTGCCCATTTAGATTGAGCTACATAGGCGTGTGGGTGTGGTTGAAAGTACGTTTGGAGAAGAAGGGAAATTTAAAGCTGGATGGGTTGGTAAGAGTCTGAGATGGATAAATGAGAGAGAGAAAAGGATGTGATCTAAATAAGAGCTGTATGCAGTACACCGTGGTCAGGTATTATCCCGGAAGCTATTTTCATAGTTGTCAATTCCTCCTGTGTCATGACAAGCTGTCTAGAGTTAATCTGCTTCTAGAGTGAGAGAGAGGGAAGTGAGAGAGTCTCACCTCTATGCAGTCTAATTTCAGAGCGTGCTGACTTTTGAGTGACGTCGCACCACATTGCACCTGGATCTGGCAACGATGCTTCTCTTCCACCTGCCTCCTAATTTGAGAGAAACAAAAGGTTAGATGATGACATTGGTGGGAAACAGTCACTGACTAACATCACAGCAAACTGCATGTAATACCACACATGAACACTAGGGGCTCCAGACTAGAACAATCAACTGGGAGCCACTTGCTGCTAATGAAGCATTTTGGAGCCAAGTTACAAATTTTACTTGGCAAATAGCCTGTAATATATGAATTGCAAAGCTAGCATTTGGAACATTTGCAGCAGACTAAGTTCCATTGTGAAGCTTACTTAGCTTAGCCTGCTAATTGCTAACCAAAAGGTCTGAAACATCGTCTATGTGTTTGCAAGAACTTCTAGCTATCAAGCTATGTACAACTGACTGCTGTTGCACTGGCCAAGCATTTGTATCTGTGTTTGTGCATCTTCCTTGAGTATTAAAAGTAGCCACATAATCGCACAATATGAAGTTTTGGTGTCTTTGGCTAATGGCAAATAAGTGATGCAAACTTTTTTGTTGAATTAGCAATTAGCCTGGAGCCCTGAAACACACACACATGTAAAACACTCTCACATGGTAAACACTATTGTTCAAGCAACATTTGATTCCAGATCAACAGAAGCAGCACTTAGGGTAGTTCTTCATAACAACACAGGGGAATTATGGAAACAACAAGGAGATCCCTGTGCAGGTACAACATTCATTTTCAAACAGCATATCGGTGTTGTCCAGTCTCTGCTTTAACACCTCAAGCAGTCTCGGACAACACGTGGGGCAAGAATCATACCATTTATAATGAGGAAAGTAGGTACAACTAGAGCAAGTAGACCTGTTGAGTGGTAACGCAAAGCCACAGCCTTAGCATAGCAGCATCCTAATTGAACACTGGGAAGAATACAGTAATATGTAGGACAAATACATAGAGCAGTGCTGTCAGCTACACAACTACAAATATGAAGATGCCTTGACTGAAGACTGGGAGAAAGGGTGTAGGGTACACAATCAGCTGCAAGGAACAAGATGTACAGGCTTAAACCTTTTGCATCCACAGTAAAATTAGTGTTGGGGAGTCATTGTGTACTTGGTGGAATGCCATATAGTAACCACTTAACATCATATGTGGTAAATGAATGCATTTGAAATGCTAACTCCATGAAGAGTTGGGAATCGAGAACCACCTTTTATTCAGAACGGACGTTTGGTTCAGTTCAGATTTTCAGTTCCATTAACAGTTCTGTTAAGTTCTTCCTTAACGTCCTTCCTGCATTCTTCCTTAACAACTTAGCATGCAATATTCATATCAGAGGTGCTAGGGTAGTGAGCGCAATAATATTGTCCACTCTTTCTAAAAATTACTAAAAGGAATCTTAATGAAATCGGTAAGTGAAACTAGAACCTGAATTGCTCAATTTCCTAAAACTGCCATTGGTAACTCCAAGAACACTGTTTAAGCCTTCCAACTAAGATACTGCAAGTTGGACAAGTTAAGCTACAGTGAACTGGTAAAAATAGCAACTGATGTGGGTGCAAACTTGCGCTCATCTTCGCTTTTAGGACGCAAAAGGTTTCAGCCATCTCCTAAAGGGATGGGCAGGTTCTCAAAGAGAGTGTCTTAAGGGAAGATGGACAGGAGACAGATGGACAGAGGACAACCCACCCATGAGCGGTTGCTTGTGGGCAGCTCTGGCTGGGGTCTGCATGTTAGGGACAGGTTGTGGTACTCATTGTTACCACCCTCCACCCACCACTCAGAGCTCATCTGTTCTAATACCACTTCTCCAGGGTCAAACAGCTGAGGCTCCTCATCATTATCGGTTCCATACTCCACGTCAATTTCTGTTGAGGGTCCGGTAGGCGACTTCACACGGTGTACGGTCTTGCTAACTAAATACGGTCCCTGCCCTGTTCCTGAAGATGCCACAATGCCAGAGAGATCTGAAGTCAACTGGCTACGGAGCAAGGCCTCTCTCCTGAGTCGGTCGCCATGTCCTTTGTGCGGCTTGTGGCGCACTCCCACACTTCCAGAACTAGGCCCAGTGTACAGGCTACTGTCAGAGTCCAAGTCCACCTCCTCCTCATCCAGATAGCTGATGGTGTCCACCGTGTCAGCATAGTGTACTCTGGGTCTAGTCTTGACTGGCGCTGTCCCTTTGTACCTCACTACAGGCGATTCGGATTCAGTTTTATGTCCATGATTGTGGCGGTGGGGAGAATGTCGGCGACCATCATGTCCACTCTGGTTGCCCTTGCCTGAAGAAGTCCGGCCAGGGGAATGTCGAGTGTGGGGTTCTGATTCGGTGTTGTCTTCTTCTTCTGTGACTTCTGGGATGCTGAAGAGCTGTTTGTTGTGGTAGGCCTGATGGGGGAGCTTTATAATCCTCTCCAAAATTTCTTCATCACTGTCAGTTTCCCACAATTCACACTGCTATTGTTTTAGAGGAGCGTTGGGAGTTATCAGGGCAAGAAAGGACAAGGCGATAGATCAAAAACAAAGTTGAGAAAAAGGTTGGTTTTGTTTGGTGTCAAAAGTTGAAAATAGAAGAAAACAGGAAAAAGAAACAAGAAAATTAAAATGCAACAGAGGAAATATAAGAACAGAAAGAACATAAAAGACAAGTATGGCTAATATGGTCTCCTAACAAGTTTCTACTTGATCAATTTGCATGTCCACAACGAAAGCAAAAGTGCTGTATCACACAGCACAATTACATCCAATCTGCAACAGAATTTCACATTTTGTCCAAAGGTTCACCGAGGAATACTACAGCATTCGTGTGCATGTACATACCCTTCTCGTAGGAGCTGTACCGTAACCTCTGGAGGGGACGTCAGTGATTGGCTCAGAGTACAGATCTTCCTCCTCTTCCTCTAGTATGTCAGACAGATCAGACCGACTGCTCTCCCCATGGTAGTCTGGGGGAGGGTCTATAAGACCACCAGCATATACCTGATAGCGTACCACACAAACAACAATTTCAACAGGTTTCTGAGGCTCTATAACAGGTGTGTCCATTCCAGGAGAGCCACCTTCATGCAGAGTTTACTTCCAACTTGCTCCAACAAACCTGTCTGGAAGTTTCTAGTAATCCCAAAGACCTTGATTAACCAGTTCAGGTGTGTTTAATTGGGGTTGGAGCTAAACTTTGCAGGACAGTGGCCCTCCGGGAGCAGTATTGGACACCCCTTCACTAACACAATGTTTAAATTAATTAATAACTTTAAAGTTCACATCAGAGTAACGACACACAGCTCGTGCATCTAAAGGTTTTTCTCTGATGGAATAAATTTGTATATTAGGGAAGAAAGATTACCTCTGAAAGTAAGATATTCAACAGGAGTGTAGTCTAAAATTATATCAATTGCACAGGTACACATATAGTCTCCAGATTTTGTTTGGAAACTGACCTTTATTTGAGGCTGTGGTACAGGCCGCAGGAACTCCTCGATGGACACA
Organism: Anabarilius grahami; assembly: GCA_003731715.1. Classification (NCBI taxonomy): domain Eukaryota; kingdom Metazoa; phylum Chordata; class Actinopteri; order Cypriniformes; family Xenocyprididae; genus Anabarilius; species Anabarilius grahami. Next base: position 2,800,498 of record RJVU01007700.1, on the reverse strand, counting down.
AGCCTGGTGTTTTCCCTGTCCTCCTCGGTCTCTGACTCAAAAGGCGATGGATTGGGAGGCCTCAGTGGGTGCGTATCCGGGACATCAAGAGGGTCTTTTCCTGGGATGTTTACTTTGGGGCAGGTGGAACTTGGTGGCGGTGTATGAAGTTTGGCACAGGGGTCCTCCAGGAAGTCGGAGAGGGAGGCAACAGGACGGTGGGCTCCTGGGCTGTCTGTCTCTCTGCTGGGGTTCGGCGCAGCAGGGGCCACACTGGACTGCACTGGCACTGATGCAGGTACAACAACAGGTGCAAACACGGGCACAGGCATGGTGGCAGGTGCTGGCACAACCACAGGACCTGGCACTGTCATGGACAATGGAGTGGGTATGGGTACTGTGTTCAAGGTAGCAGGTACAGCCATGGACATTGGTGTGGCAACAGGCACAGGCATGACCACAGGTGCAGGTGTGACCATGGGTGCAGATACACTCACCTGTTGATGGATAACACTTTTACTACTCAAATAGATATAATACTAATTCCCAACCCTAAACAGAACCTATACATACCATATCCTTGCACACAGACTATCTATCTCAACTAAAAACGTTCTACGTTATACTCTACATGAGGATGGGTTAATGTACAACAGAGGCAAGCTAGCTGTGCATGTAAACCTCACTCCCCTGGCCTCAAGAAGCATGCTAGCGACTTATGCTAGTAGTCTTTAATGGTCTATGGTCTTTAGTGTCCTTGTTAGAGTGCCCGCCTCCCATGCCGGAGATGCCAGTTCAAATCTTGCTCTGGGGTGCTTTTCCCATATAATGATGTAACTCACTGCGTAACTACCATAGTACGATGCATCGTTGAAGAAATCAACTAGCTAGTCATGACTGTTTCCCAAAACCATATTGTTGTAAATATGTTAGTGGTGGAGTAATAACGTCTTTTAATTAATCTTTTTTTAGATTGAATTAATGCAAGATTAGTTTTTTTTGCTATAACTTAAATATATAGTTGGCTAACAATGCTTTCGGGAAACGCACCCCAAGAGCGGGTCGAGTAGGACCGGTTACAAACGCAGTGGCTAAAGCTTAGAGCAGGGCTTCAAAAGGTTACTGGTCTTAACACAAAATCAAGAATGTCCTGGTTATATTCCATTCAACAAAATGAACTGAGGGCCTTATATTACATGGTTTATGAAGTGATAAAATTTAAGTCTTACTTCCTCTGTAGTTGTCAAACCTCTTTCAAGTTTGACTATTTATAAATAGGGAATGAGTAGACGCCCCAGAGTTTCATGAATAATGATTTGTTCATTATGCAACACTACTGTTTACTGTCATGATAAATTTGGTGTTGCTTATTTTTGTCATTTTTGGATCTCAACAGCACACACACATTCTTTTTTTGTGTGTTCCACATAATAAAGAAATAAATGTTTATGAATTTAAAATGTTGGCACTAAAAGTATTTGCTAAATGACTACTTGAACTGAGTAGTGACTAAAACTGTAGAAATTTAGTTGAGACCCACCGTTGAGTTAGTACGCGAGGCACATAACGGCAGTGCTTCCTGTGCTGCCATGGCAATCGTCAGTGGTGCAGCTGATGTTGGGTTTGCCCAGGCTTCTACATAGGATGCAGGAGAAGGAGGCGCCTCACGAGTGACTGCTTTGGGCGTGTTGACATAGACTCCCCGAACAGGACCAGACATGTGCTCGTCTAGTGTAGAAGCGTGTGGCAGAATGGGCATTTTGGCAGCAGAGAGAGATGTGGCACAGACAGCAGGGTCTAGATTGGCACTGGCCGTGAGGACACTGGCGGCGGCTGGCACAGACTGGCATTGAGGCAATGAGGCACCGGACATGATGGCAGGCAATTTTGCGGGCACATTCACCGGCAATGAGTCCACCGACTCGCCAAAAGCAGACATGGTTCGCACGGTGAGCTCATGGGCCGCCTGTAACGTCTGGATCTGAGATGGACCAATCAGAGCGCTGCCTGCCGTGGGCGACGACACCTCTAATACCTGAAGACAGAAGCAATAGTAAAATCTGAAATAACGCAAAAAGATTTGTGAATTTAAATTTGAGTAACATGAAGATTTAAGCTCTGCTCAATCCGGACATTCATGAAGTGCATAATATTAAACTATTAAAGATGGAACATATGTGATGAGCACTTAAAGGATTAGTTCACTTTCAAATTAAAATTTCATTGTAATTTACTCACCCCCATGTCATCCGAGATGTTCATGTCTATCTTTCTTCAGTTGAAAAGAAATTAAGGTTTTTGATGAAAAACATTCCAGGATTTTTCTCTATATAGTGGACTTCAATGGAGCCCAAACGGTTGAAGGTCAAAATTACAGTTTACGGCGATCCCAGACGAGAAATAAGGGTCTTATCTAGAGAAACCATTGTTCATTTTCTAAAAAATAAAATAAAAATTGTATACGTTTTAACCATAAATGCTCATCTTGAACTAGCTCTCATCTTCTTCTTCTCTTTTAGAATTCCAGCGTTGTGGATGCTGCTAAGTGTATTACTGCCCTCCTCAGGTAAAAGTTTGAACTAAATTGTCCAATACAATATGCCAGTGCAATTATACAACAATTAGTTCAAACTTAGCAGTGTCTACACTGCCGGAATTCTAATAGAGAAGAAGAACAGAGCTAGTTCAAGATGAGCATTTATTGTTAAAATTTAAATTTTGTAATTGCGTAATTTTGACCTTCAACCATTTGGGCTCCATTGAAGTCCACTATATGGAGAATAATCCTGGAATGTTTTCATCAAAAACCTTAATTTCTTTTCAACTGAAGAAAGAAAGACATGAACATCTTGGATGACATGGGGGTGAGTAAATTATCAGGAAATTTTAATTTGAAAGTGAACTAATCCTTTAATGATGGTCTTCAATCATTAAATGGTTTTACAATTTCAGTTTTATAAAGAAATTCACACAATTTATTATTCATGTAGTTTCAAACACTAGATTTTTCATTTACTCATTCATTTTCATTTAGCACACGCTTTTATCCAAAGTGACTTACAAGAGAGGATTACAACAAGCGAGTCATCATGAAGAGGCAAATAGACACAAGAAGTGCTCACAATATAAGTTTCAGACATTGCTCAGAGTATCACAAGCTCAAGAGAAGGATTAAAGGAAATGAAAGGATAGGTAATGAAAGGATAGGAATTTTTTTTTTTTTAAGATGAGGTTAAGTTCTCACGAAAGAGATGAGTTAGTTAATGAACTAACTAGAATTTTAGATCCTAAGAGTAAAGATATACTTTAGCCTGAATTATAAATTGTCATTGATTTTTATATAATATAAAATATAATTTATACAGTATAAGTCATAATATACAAATACAAAGCTGACTTATTTTCAGACGACTTGGTAACACTTTACAATAAGGTTCATTAGTTAACATTAGCTAACTACATTAGTTAACATGAACTAATAATGAACGGCACTTCTACAGGATTTATTAATCTTTTTTTAATGTGAATTTCAACATTTACTAATACAAAATCTTGTTAACATTAGTTAATGCACTGTGAACTAACATGAACAAACAATAAACAACAGTATTTTCATTAACTAACGTTAACAGAGATTAGTAAACGCAGTAACAAATGTATTGCTCATGGTTAGCTCATGTTAGTTAATACATTAACTAATGTTTAAATAATGAACCTTATTGTAAAGTGTTACCGACAACTTTTTGTTATTTTGTTAAGATTATGCAAATTGGTCATTCACCTTCTTTTTGTCAGCGTAGATGGTGTAACCAGTGACTCGCACACCATTGGACGTCCCAGCAGCATCTATAGTAACGGGCAGCCAGCTGATCTGAGCTATTCCCGGAGACGGGCCCTGCTCCAACTGCACATCCAGAGGAGCATCAGGAGGACCTAGAAGACAAAGGAAAAGTTAGGGTTAGGGTTAAGGTCAAACCAAGAAATGCTGAAATATGCAACAACATAGCTAGAAGCATTCCATGTATTTCATATACTAGTACAGTAGACAGTCAACCAAAAGGCATAGTACCACTGCATGTCAAATAATGTGGTGACAATATTAACATATAGTATATAAATCCATGTTTTAGGAAACAGGCTACCAGTTTTAATGCTTCTGTGCCAAGTAAACCACCTTCTTTTTATGTCAAGAATAACAAAACATTGGATTCAATTATATAAATAATACTGCTCACCTGTTAAATGTTTAAAAATCTAAAATACCATAGTACTGTGTAGCCCAGAGTAAAACGTAAGCACAGCTCACAGTCTTGACGTTTACTATTCTGCTTAAATTCTAACAAGCGCATACATAATTTCAAAAGTACTAAATTTGCTCATGTGAAAATGAATTCTTTTTGAATTCTTTGTGAAGTCAACTTGAAATTAAAATGGAAAATTCATGTAATTCTTGGAATAGTGCAGTGTTTATTATAAATGATTCAACCGTGCACATCATTTTAAATTGTGCCTCACAATCTTTAATCAAAATAACTTCCCCTCCCTCTTGCAAAAACATCTCTTCTCTTCTCTGATGAAGTGTTTACTGGCACGAGGGCGGAGCAACCTGTCAATCACATGAGATCCACAACCACAACCATACAACCGATTCCCCTCAGACAAAATCAAGTCCTGCCCTACATTTTTTCTTTTTCAAAAAGCTGTCACAACAGAGAAAGAAGATTGTCTCAACTTCCGTTTGGTGCAGAATTTAACTACAGTGTTTTCCTTTTAGATTCTCCACCGAATGCAACCGTTAAAAATAGCCCATTGGCAAAGTAAAGTTGACTGCTACTTGTGAAAATGTGCTTTGATACGTTCACCTGATAACTTGTAGAAGTCTATGGTTAAAGCGCAATTGCTTCAAATGCATTTGCCACAGAAACAGCGGTGGTACCCGCGACATCACATTATAACCCTCATCATCAAAGTGAAAATAGCATTTTAAAGGGGACCTATTATGCCCCTTTTCTGGTGTACCCAGAATGTGTCTGAAGTTTCAGCTCAAAATACCCCACAGAAAATGCCAAATTTGCCCCTATTTAGGTGTGAGCAAAAACACGCAGTTTTTGTGTGTGTCCCTTTAAATGCAAATGAGCTGCTGCTCCCGGCCCGCTTTCCAGAAGAGGGCGGAGCTTTAACAGCTCGCGCTTCGGTTTCTCAACAACAACAAAGCTGGAGAATCTCACGCAGCCAAAATGAGGATCGTCAGTAACGGTGTTCAGCCTTACATTGTTCAAACCGGAGTCGACACTGATGGAGAGACTCAGGAAGAAGTTACAACTTTTAGAATGAAACTGGACGTTTCTGAATGGTTAGTGGATAAATTGATGTAGTTGATGTGGAGTTGATTCAACTCATCGACTAGCATGTGCAGTCATGTTAATCTTTTGTGCAAATCCAGTGTTGAATTGACCCTCGTTTGTGAAGCAGTCCGGCGTAAAATTTCGGCATGGCAACAACACTCTACTACAACAACTCTTCCTCTTCTCTAAAGCAACCCAAAATGGCCTTGAATTGCTCTAGTTCAGTCAAATTCCATGGTGAGTGGCAATGGACTATCTTCAAGTCCATCCACAGATTTTCTATGGGCTTTAAGTCAGGGCTCTGACTTGGCCACTCAAGGACACTCACCTTCCTATCCTTAAGCCACTGAGTTGTTCTTTTGGTGGTATGTTTAGGATCATTGATGTGTTGAAAAGTGAATGATGACTTGCACATCTTCAGCTGTCTAGCAGAGAGACGCAGTTTTTCCTCAAGAATTTTCACCAAACATACCGCTTGGAGTTCAGTTCAAAAAGGTCAATTTTGGTCTCATCAGACCATAGCACCTTTTGCCAGATGGCATCAGAGTCTTCCAGGTGTGTTTTTTGCATAGTGTGGCACTGTTTCAGGAAAGGCTTCTTTCTTTCAGCGCTATGTTTGATGAAAACACACCATACCACCTGTGAAGCACGGTGGTGGCAGCATTATGTTGTGGGGATGTTTCTCTTCAGCTGGGACTGGGCGATTTGTCAGGATTGAAGGGAAAATGGATGCTGCCAAGTACATCCACATTTTTGAGGAAAACCTGTGTCCCTTTGCTAGACAGCTGAAGATAGGCAGGTCAAAGCAATGGCTTAAGGATAAGAAGGTACTTGAGTGGCCAAGTCAGAGCCCTGACTTAAATCCATCCAGTCCATTGCCACTCATCACGGAATTTGCCTGAACTTGAGCAATTCTGCAGGAACTGGGCAAATGTTGAGCAATTCTCCAGGAAGAATGGTCAAATATTCCCCAATCTAGGAGTGCAAAGCTAGTACACACATATCAAAGAGTAATTTACTTGACTCGTACACGTACAGAGGCATTCGACGCATGTGCAGTTTTGAGCCATCTCTCGCCACGAGTTACAACCCATGTAAACATCATCTCTTGAACATATAGGTCTACGTCTACAAAGTACGCTTGGTTACAAAAATCTGCCTGTGTGCATACAGTACGTGCATTCTCTTCTGATGATAAATTTCGAGTCACGAGCACTGTACGCTGACCCATGCGTATGTATACTTTGTAAGTATACTTTGGACTTTAATTTATTTCATTTTCCAGGGTGTAATGTGACAAAAGGTCAAGATTTTCACAGGGTATGATGGCTTTCTATAGGCACTATACATAAGCTTGTTTCAGGTCTCATCTTTGCATCTCACCTGCAGTCAGGGTTGTGAAAGAGGTCACTGCGGTTTTGCGTTCTCGGCACTCCGGCGGTAGTTCCCAGGCTGTGCGGTGCGGCCTGGCCTCCACTTTAACGCTGTAATGCAGGTTGGGTGTGAGGTTACTGAGGCACAGTGAATAGCATCCCGCCTTTACCAGCTCACACTCTTCGTCGTTCAAAGACACAATGTGCACATAGTTACTGTTGCTAGGTAGCCAGGTCAGGCTGGCCGAGGTAGCCGTTACACGTTCAGCATGCAGGTGAGTCGGCGCCACGCACACGTCCCGCCCAACGAGCATAGTGCAACGCAGCTGATCAGAGTTACCGCGCTCTGACAGGTTCTGCACTGCAATCCGATACGCCTTCTGCGCTAAATCCAACTTCTCCAAAACGGCCTTCGTTTGGGTACCAAATGGCACGTTGAGTCGCAACTCGTGGTCCACGTAGACGTTATAGCTAAACACTGAACCCCAGCCGGCCGGGACTAGCGGAGACTCCCAGCCAATGATGATACTCTTGGCTAGCTGCTTGATTAGCGTTAGCTTGCGGGGGTAAGGCACAGTGTCCACCCCCACCTCCTCTAGATCCAAGTCCAAGCCATTGGTGAGCGGGACGGCCAGGGCAGGGTTAGCGGGGTTGGCTTTGGCATTGTCACCGGGAGCTGAGGCTGTTGTGGAGGTCTCCGTCCTCTCAGAGGTGCTGTGGGCAAAACGTAAGTGGTGTTGGTGCAGCCGCTCACTGCCGCTGTGAAAGCTGCTCTCCTGGAAGGAATTATGGGACATATCGGCAGCCTGGTGAGGGTGTGAGCTCATGAAGTCATCATCCGACACACGTTCCACAAAGTTGGAGGGAACAAGGCCTCTTCTACCATCCATAAGCTCGCCTAAAGGGGTAATGGTAACAAAATAGTGTTAGTTATAGGTACAGTAGTGTTGTTACAGTTTCTTTTAAGGAACTTTAAGACATTTTTATAGTAAATCAGATTTTTACATTTTCAGAGACAATCTCACTACCACAAAGCTAGAGTGTGGGGAGTAGTTGGTTATGAGCTTTTAGTACACATACAAACATACATACATACATAAATACACACACACATGTTGGTTTTGCTATACTTGTGAGGACATTGCATAGACTTCCATTGATTTTATATCAGGTCAATGATATTTTCTATCCCCCTACACTACCCCTACTCCTAAACCTAACCATCACAGAAACATGTGCACATCACTAGATTTAAATAAAAACCTCTTTTGGCTGATTTATAAGCCTTTTAAAATAGTGAGGACCACCCAAAAGGTCCTCACAAAGAGAAATGTCCTCACAAAGCAGGTTGCGTCTCAATACTTGGTCCTGACAAGTATAGCAAAACACGGACACACACACACACACACACACACACACACACACACACACACACACACACGTATATGTGGTTTACGGGGACTCTCCATAGACGTAATGATTTTTATACTGTACAAACTGTATATTCTATCCCCCTACACCACCTGTCTGCATTTTTTGAATTTCAAAAAAACACAGTTTAGTATGTTTTTTTAAGAATTTGGTTTACGAGGACACAGGAAGTGTCATGTCATTATACACATTTGTCTCCTTATAAACCATGTATACAAGAACATACATGCATACATACACACACTTACACGCACACACACACAAATGTAAATACACACACATACACACATGCACACATACATACATGCACACATACATACATACACATGTAACCCCTCACCCAGGTCCTACTAGTCCCGCTCTGTGCGGGACGAGAAACTGGGTCTTTGGTGTGGGAGTCGGACGCTCTAAGAAGGAGGTTAAAGGCTGCAACCTCTAGTGTCAGTCGCTAGAGCATATCTTGAGATCAGAGGAATGAGGTTTACTCGCACAGCGACTACTAGCTGGCCTCCGTTACACACATACATACATACACACATACATGATGCAAGCATACATACATGCACATATACATACATTCATACATACATACATGATGCACACACATACATGCATACATGCACACATTTATACATACACACATACACATACATGATGCACACGTGCACATACACACACACACACACACAGACAGACAGATTTTAGAAAAATATATAATATACAGTATAAAATAAATATGTATTTTTCAGCCTTTATGAAAAACGTATTTATTAAAAAAAAAAAAACTATTTGAAAAAAAGTAAAACATTTATAAAAAATGTAAATGTTCAACATCTATAGATGCTGTCTGCACACTGAATGAGTACTGAAGAAAGCTATGGGCTGAAACGTCTGCTCACTGGTCTACTTTTCACTAGTCTAGTTAAAAATAATTTCAACAGTAATGCTAGTTCAAAATAAATAAATAAATATATTTTTGATAGATCTCCAAGGTCTGTTTTTTATTGTGCATGGACAGCATTTACACACTTGAGGTTTAATTTGGTCTCATTTATCTTATAAAATAAAACAGTAAATAAAAACTCACCCTCATAGAAGCCGTCATCATCCATGTCTCCATAGACGTAAATATACTCTCCCGCTGTGAGGGGCAACTCAACCTCTGGGTTATCATTAGGACCATCATAGGGATTGTAGCTGCATTTAGAAATAAATAACAGGCCTACATTTACAGTGTGCTATTTGTTCGATATTTGTGGCAGTTTAGTAAATGCTGTAAGCTTGCAAGCAGAAATCATTAAAGAAGTTAAATGGTGCTTACCTGTAACGTGCGATAAAGACCTGGAGTTTAGCCGCTCCTTTACTGACCGAATACGGCGCTGGAGAAACATCAATATCTAGCTCCTCAACTTCACTAGCAGTGTCCACCTGAAACACACATAAACAAATACTCAGTATGAGTTTAATTAAATATTAAATGGATGACTGAAATATGAAAAATGAATTTGGTAATGTGATCTAAAACAAATTTGTACTCTTCTTTGGCAGGTTGAACCTGCTTTAATCTAAACCAGTTATTCTCAACTTGTTGGTCTTGAAATGTCACAAATAAGTTGTAGGGCACAGCAGGGAAAACACTGCTAAATGCAATTAATATCATGCAACTAACCATACAATTGTACATAGGTAGGATAATAAAACCAAAAAACTGATATACTTTTAATGGAAAGACTATGATACCTACTGCATCTTATTACAAAGATGCCAACATGGACAGATTGCATAATGCCCTCATCCTCAAAAATCATGAGCAAAACTCAAAAAGACAATTCAACTAAATCACTAACAACTATGCATGCATTGCGCTCATTTACTTGTGCATGTAACCACTAGCAAATACCAGCATTTCACATTATGCATCGCGTACAACTTTTTTCAGTAAATAAAAATAACAACAACAGGTCTATCCCTCAATAAACTTGCAGTGTCAGCAGCTGAAACCATCTAAATATAGTGATGCTGTGAGTAAGAAGTAAATGGACCCATACAGGCAGTATTTATAGCTTAAGGGTCAAACCTTTTATGGATAATCACTTACAACTACTACAACCTTCATAATCCAGCACTGCACAGGATTATCTCACTGAATATCAGCTTTAGACAGCTGCACGCGCTCCGGAGAGCGTCTGCACTCTGACCCAGGACCAGTTTTTAAACTTCACAGCTAAACCTCAAAAAAACATTCAAAGGTTAACTCAACCCTGTCATTCATGAAATTCAACCCAGAAAGAAACCAACAAATTATCTGCATTCTAGATGATTCTGCACAAAAAAAAGTGGAGTGAAAGTAACTCTGTGGGTCTAAATTTGTAACTTTTTTATTTAGCCAGTTAAGACATTTTGAAGTCCCAGTTCATGTGGAAAAGGTTTCCAAACCTTGTATTAGAGACATGCATCTGCGAGCAGCGTTATTTTAGTATTGTAAATATACTATTTTCCATTTTTTATATTTTTTACAGTAAAGTGTAATTTATTCCTGTGATCAAAGAATTTTCAGCATCATTACTCCAGTCTTCAGTGTCACATGATCCTTCAGAAATCATTCTAATGATGATTTGATGCTCAAGAAACATTCATTATTATTATCAATGTTAAAAAACAGTTGTGTACTTTTTTTTTCAAAATTCTTTGATGAATCGAAAGTTCAAAAGAACAGCATTTATTTAAAATAGAAGATTTTCTAACATTATAATTGTCTTTACTGTAACTTTTGATCAGTTTAACTCATCCTTGATGAATAAAAGTATTGATTAATTTTATTTCTATCCCCCAAAAATAAAATTTAAATTCTTACTGACCCCAAACTTTTGAACGGTAGTGTTTAATGTTACAAAAGATTTAGATTTCAGACAAATGCTGTTCTTTTCAACTTTCTATTCATCATAGCATCATGAAATAAAAATGTAAATAATAATAATCATAAATGTTTATTGAGCAGCAGATCAGCATATTAGAATGATTTCTGAAGGATCATGTGACACTGAAGACTGGAGTAATGATGCTGAAAATTCAGCTTTGATCAAAGGAATAAATTACACTTTACTGTATATTGACATAGAAAACAGCTGTTTTAAATTGGAATAATATTTCACAATATTACTGTTTTTGTTTGTACTTTTAATCAAATAAATGCAGGCTTGGTGAGCAGAAGATACTTCTTTTAAAACATAAAAAAATCTTTGAAGTCCCAGTTCATGTGGAAAAGGTTTCCAAACCTTGTATTAGAGACATGCATCTGCGAGCAGCGTTATTTTAGTATTGTAAATATACTATTTTCCATTTTTTATATTTTTTATGTTTTATTTTCATTTTAAAGTTTTGATTTTTATGCCTGTATATCCACCATACATTTCAAAAGAAAAACTTTTTATAGAGCACATAATAGACTAATGGTAATTTGCAATTACAGTTTTTAAAATCAATATTTTGTCAAATATAGCAATAAAAGGT
>RJVU01007700.1:2771167-2787647 GCA_003731715.1 Anabarilius grahami | reverse complement strand
GATGAATAGAAAGTTCAAAAGAACAGCATTTATTTAAAATAGAATATTTTCTAACATTATAATTGTCTTTACTGTAACTTTTGATCAGTTTAACTCATCCTTGATAAATAAAACTATTGATTAATTTTATTTCTATCCCCCAAAAATAAAATTTAAATTCTTACTGACCCCAAACTTTTGAACGGTAGTGTTTAATGTTACAAAAGATTTAGATTTCAGACAAATGCTGTTCTTTTGAACTTTCTATTCATCATAGCATCATGAAATAAAAATGTAAATAACTGTTTTCAACATTGATAAAAATGAATGTTTCTTGAGCAGCAAATCATAATATTAGAATGATTTCTGAAGGATCATGTGACACTGAAGACTGGAGTAATGATGCTGAAAATTCTTTGATCACAGGAATAAATTACACTTTACTGTATATTGACATAGAAAACAGCTGTTTTAAATTGGAATAATATTTCACAATATTACTGTTTTTGTTTGTATTTTTAATCAAATAAATGCAGGCTTGGTGAGCAGAAGATACTTCTTTTAAAACATAAAAAAAACTTACTGACCCCAAACTTTTGAACGGTAGTGTATATATATAAAAAATATGTGTGTGTGTGTGTGTGTGTGTGTACTGGTTTGACCTACATTATGAGGACCCACAGTCCTTACACTGTGGTGTGTATTCAGGTTTCAGGCCACACCCCCTACATTATGAGGACATGCTGATGTCCTTGTAATTCAAATAGCTAAATAAACATACACTGCCCGGCCAAAAAAAAGTTGTTGTTTGGATTTTAATAGGCAAATACTTAAGAGTCTATCTTTTAACTCTAAAAGATGGAATGTGTAGCTTTTCATTCCTTAAACAACCATGTATTAAGATGTATAATGGCCATATTCCAGGATGACAATGTCAAGATTCATCAGGCTCAAACTGTGAAAGAATTGTTGGGAGGGAGCATGAAGAATCATTTTCACACATGAATTGGCACTGACCGTGAGTGCTCACCTCTTGCATTGTCATTGACCAAAAAATGATGCACCTCTCGATGAAAATAAATGTTGTGATGTTATTTCCATCAAGTGGTGCATCAATTTTTGGTCAATGACAATGCAAGAGGTGAGCACTCTGTAAAGTCTCCTCCAGCACATCCCAAAGACTTTCAATGAAATTAAGGTCTGGACTCAGATGTGCCAATTTATGTGTGAAAATGATTCTTCATGCTCTCTGAATCATTCTTTCACAATTTTAAAGGATTAGTCCACTTTCAAATAATATTTTCCTGATAATTTACCCACCCCCATGTCATCCAAGATGTCCATGTCAACTTACGGAACGACCGCGGCGCCAGTTTAGTCTTTTCCCGTAAGTAGAATAGGAAGGGCGTAGGACATTCAGCGTAAGCTTTGTGAAGAATGCGGAAAGCGGAAGCACGTGCACGGCGATCTTTTGTGTTTATAAAGCATATACATTTGTATTTTTTTTTAAATGACCGATCGTTTCACTAGATAAGATTCTTATTCCTCGTCTGGTATCATTTAAAGCCATTGAAGCTGCACTGAAACTGTAATTTTGACCTTCAACCATCTGGAGGCCATTGAAGTCCACTATAAGGAGAATAATCCTGGAATGTTTTCCTCAAAAACCTTAGTTTCTTTTCGACTGAAGAAAGAAAGACATGAACATCTTGGATGAAATGGGGGTGAGTAAATTATCAGGACAATTTTATCTGAAAGTGAACTAATCCTTTAACCCTGGTGAATCTTGACATTATCATCCTGGAATATGGCCATGATGTGTCTTCCTACATGGTTGTTTAAGCAATGAAAAGCTACACACTCCATCTTTTATCGTTAAAAGAACTGTTGCCAAACATATAACGTGCTAGAAACATAATAATCACTGTAATAATGATCCATTCATAGATTAAGTATTTGCCTATTAAAATCCAAACAGCAACTTTTTTTTTGGCCGGGCAGTGTATATTAAACGTAAAACATAACGCTTAAAATGAATCTATTATATAGCCAGCCATACAGCAGCCATTTAAACAATAGTTGAGTTAAATAAAACTACCCAGCAGGTTGGTCAAAACAACCCAATCGCCAGGTTTGACCATATTTAACCCAACTTGTGTTGTTTTTAACCCATTTATTTGTTTTTTAGAGTGTAGTCGTGTAGTTTTCCTCACCTCATGTGTAGGGCTCGCCTTTCGGGGGCTGGCCGGTCGAGAGCCAGCGGATTTAGGGGAGAGGTGCGTGGTCTCGGATCGGGGTGGCGTGGGGCTGGACGTGGAGCCGGACTTCACGCTGATGGCGGGCAGCTCTCTGTGTTTGGTGGTCGGTGAGCGCTCGGGACGCGACAGTGACAGCTCAGCCGCATGTGGAGTGGAGCCAGTCCGCAAGACCGCAGCAACATCTAACACAGGTGGAGGAGAGCATGCAATGAGCGCAGAGAAATGCAAACAGTACGACTTTCTTCAATGGAACACAGACAAGTTACGTTCTCAAAAAAACAGTTAGATAAACATGTATGTATGTGTGCACATGTTCAGCTGATTTATCTGTGTGCATTGGTGACTCTAGTCAATCCCTGTGTCATGACCTTCACCTCCTGCCTCTGCTTACATTCATTCATCGTTTGCCTGCTTTAAAATGAATCTGACAAACTTGTCATTTTCATTGAGTATTTCCATCAGCATATTGCAGTGGATTAGTCAGAAAAAGGCAAATAAAACACAAAAGTGCAAAGCAGAAATTATGCGATTGCGTGTTAACATTTAAACGTGCTGTTAGATTTGCGTGAGCAACATAATAATGCATCCACATATACAGCAGAAGATTAGGACTATGTTCGGATTCAGAATGGAGTACTTACAGCAGTACATACTGCATACAGTACTATTTTTAAAGACACCCTGCAGTGAAAATCAAGATTTACACAAACCATGTGCAAAAACATTTAAATGTGATTTTGATTAGTTTTAAGGGATAAAATTATTTACTGCAGGGGAAATTAAAATCTAGTACATGAAACAGTATGCCATTTCATGCAATATAGTATGCCACACTTTTGCTACATGACCTTACTAGGTTGTACGCTTAATTTAGAAAATGTCCAATTATCAATTATCATCTTGGAAAGCAATACTGCAAACATAGTACAAGTAATATGGTAGTATACCATTCTGAACATAGTCAAGAAGCAGCTGTCATGGATCACCATAGAATTGTGATCGGTCCGTTGGAATAAAGCAGCCAATCATTTCCTCACAAAGCTGAGAGACATGCAATGTTCTACCAATTATGTAAGTGATCATTTTCATATGACAAAATACCAATACAAAACGTACATTAACAAGGTGAGAACTGCAAACAGTACCATCGTAAATACACAGAACATTTACAATATCACAAAGCAGTTTATTTTATGGTTCATGATAGGGGTGGGCGGTATGATCGACTTATTTCTCAGGGTATATATTTTCATATCGCCCAGCTCTAGCTCATTACATTCTTCATGGATGTGACCCCTATTGACCACGGTCACACTCCATGTGTTATCATGCAGGCAGACACGTGACGTCTTCCATTCAGGACAAACACAGCCTATAACGAAACCAAGTTAAATAGTACCAGGCTCAGAGGCATCAAAGAGGGCTTCATTACCCTCCAAACTCCAGAACGCGATGTCTTCCCATGAGGCATTTGCGCCTGGAAAAAGAGGGGATAATGCAGATGGAATCCACTTATGGATCTCTCAGACACACATACAGTACTTAGGCTGTGTTCAAGAAAACACAGTATATGACAATGCACACTGAGCCACCTATTGCGCCATCCGCCCATTTCGCGGCGTGATTTCTCTGCCACCAAAGAGTTAAATTTATTAAAGCGGACATGAGGCCTTAAAATATGTACTGCCCTAATGAAAGCCAAATTTTGAGCACTTTTTACTGTTTCAGTCTTGTTTTATGGACCCTCGAACTTGGCTAATAGGACAATCCTTACAGCCGTATTGCGCCATCAGCCCATTTCACAGCGCGGTTTCTCTGCCACCAAAGAGTTAAATTCATTAAAGTGGACATGAGGCCTTGAAATATGTACTACCCTAATGAAAGCCAAATTTTGAGCACTTTTTACTTTATCAGTCTTGTTTTATGGACCCCTGAACTTGGCTAATAGGACAACCCTTACAGCCGTATTGCGCCATCAGCCCATTTCACATTATGGTTTCTCTGCCAACAAAGAGTTAAATTCATTAAAGCAGACATGAGGCCTTGAAGTATGTACTGCCCTAATAAAAGCCAAGTTGAGAGCACTTTTTACTGTATCAGTCTCATTTTAAGGACCCTTGAACTTGGCCAATAGGACAATGCACACAGCCGCATTGTGCCATCAGCCCATTTCACGGTGCAGTTTCTCAGCTGCCACAGAGGATGCGTTAAAGCAGACATGCGGCCATGATATTAGAAGTATACTGCCTTAATGAAAGCCAAATTTTGGGCACTTTTTACTGTATCAGTCTTGTTTTATGGACCATTGAACTTGGCCAATAGGACAATGCATCCTGCCATATTGCACCATCAGCCCATTTCACGGTGCGGTTTCTCAGCTGTCACAGAGGATGCATTAAAGCAGACATAAGACCATGATATTAGAGGTATACTGCCCAAACGAAAGCCAAATTTTAAGCAAATAGATCTTTATTAATTCATGCACATCCATACTCTTTTTTTCTTTACAGTAAAACTGCAGTGCCACACAAAGAAAATAGGTTATAGACAGCATACATAAACTGGAAATTGTAATGCGTAAGCAAGCAAAAAGTTTCTCAGGAGCATGTGAAAGTCTGTGTTTTTTTTGTTTTTGTTTTGCAAAGGTCCCTTTAGGGGCTTCGTAAAAACCTGTGCTAATTGAAAGAAAACAAGTTGCAAAAAAGATTGAATCCAATGTTTAGTGAAAATATAGCATAATGAGAGATTTAAAAGCAATTTAAAAGGCCCAGAACACCAAATTAGGTAAAGGATTTTCAACAGCACAAGGGTTAATTTAGCATACCAGTCTCACCGGGCAGGCCGACCCCATTGGTCAGCTGGGTCAGACTGGGGTCAGAAAGGTCGATCTTTGAGGCCTGAACCCGAAACTTATCCAGTTCCTGTGACAGCATCCCAAACTGTTCGCTCTGACTGCGGCATTTCTCCTCCAGCTCCCGAACTTTTGCCTGCACAGGGTCGACATTAAGATGCAAATATTAATTCATATACATGAGGTACTTAAATATGTTGAGAAAAGCTTGTTTGATGAAGAAATGCAGATGCTAAAAGCAATGAATGATGCACTGCAAAAGTGGGATTAGCCAATCAGAGCATGTGATAATGCAATTAATATGTGACATTATCTATTCAGCAGTGTCTATAATTGGGCAAGTCTCATGTCACATTATAGCTTACTCGTCTCAGTTAAACTATGGATATTTATAAGAGCTTTCAAGCGGTCAATTTTTGTGAACTTTAGGATATTAAAGGGTTAGTTCACCCAAAAATGAAAATTCTTTCATTTATTACTTACCCTCATGCTGTTCCACCTGTAAGACCTTTATTAATCTTTGGAACACAAATTTACATATTTTAGTTGAAATCCAATGGCTCCGTGAGGCCTGCATAGGGAGCAATGACATTTCCTCTCTCAAGATCCATTAATGTACTAAAAACATATTTAAATCAGTTCATGTGAGTACAGTGGTTCTATATTAATATTATAAAGCGACAAGAATATTTTTGGTGCGCCAAAAAAACTAAATAAAGACTTATTTAGTGATGGCCGATTTCAAAACACTGCTTCAGGAAGCTTCGGAGCGTTATGAATCTTTTGTGTCGAATCATGATTCGGATCGCGTGTCAAACCGCCAACGGCTGAAATCACGCTCCGAACAGCTGATTCGACACGCTGATTCATAACACTCCGAAGCTTCCTGAAGCAGTGTTTTGAACTCGGCCATCACTTTATAAGTCATTATTTAGTTTTTTTGGCGCACCAAAAATATTCTCGTTGCTTTATAATATTAATATTGAACCACTGTACTCACATAAACTGATTTAAATATGTTTTTAGTACATTAATGGATCTTGAGAGAGGAAATGTCATTGCTCCCTATGCAGGCCTTACGGAGCCATGGGATTTCAACTAAAATATCTTAATTTGTGTTCCGAAGATGAACGAAGGTCTTACGGGTGTGGAACGACATGAGGGTGAGGAATTAATGACAGAATTTTCATTTTTGGGTGAACTATACCTTTAATCTCAACTAAACTAAAACCAAATTAATACAAGAATAGTTTGAGACTATAAAAATTACATTTTTTTCATCCAACGTGAAAAATCCAACACATCTCTCCTTAACAAGACACATGATTTGTAATAATATAATATTACTCACTGAGGTTACTTGAGTTCATTACTTGGTGATTGGGGTTTGTTCAAATCACTAACCATAAGCTCTAATTATTTTGGAAAATTCAGACTATTCATTGTAATAGTTTTTATATATCTTAATATTTGTGTTATTGAAACCTAATTCCTATAAAATCATAAATCTGCCGGCAGGTTTTCCAGATAACAATATTAATTCAATGAGTCTGCTGTAATCAACACATGTTATGTGTACAAAAAAAGTTTTTTTTTTTTTTTTTGTAAAAGACAATAAAGCTTCATAAATAAAAGCAATGAGTGAAGTGGAGGCAGCAGGTAAACAGTGGAGGCAAAGGAAAAGGGTTAAAGCCGTTTTGCTGAGTGTAAAATACAAGCGTGTAGTAAAAGCATTTGAAACTCAAGAGGTTGAGTTTGTAAGACTACGACGAGCTAGTTTCACTTCCGGTTCTGTGGTTCAGTTTCCTGGCATACTGAGCACACAAGGCTCAAAAACATACACTCACACACATTAACTGGCCGACTGTCACTTGTTCAGTCGCTGCTCTCAGCTCTAAAAATAAAGGGTTTCCTGTAAAACGCTCACCTCAAAAGTCACATTCAAAACTTCAGAATTCTCACAGTTCACTTTAAAACATTACATAGAAAATACTCTGGGAAATGTGTTTGCGAAAAGCTGATTAGCACCCATCAGCTTATAAACTGAACTTTTAGGAGCGTTTTTGGCCCTTCTGCACATTTAAAACACTTATTTTAGTGCTAAAAACTTTTATAGAAGTGCTTCTGTCATGCTAAAAACACAAAAACACCTTCTGAGCACCTTTAGCTTTGTGGTAAACTGCAAAACAGCTCTCACAAACCACACGCACACACACACACACACACACACATGTTTGTTTCATTATATAAGTGAGGACATTGCATAGACTTCCATTGATTTTATATCAGGTTAATGATATTTTCTATGGCCTAAACCGTCCTCTATCCTCTAACCATCACAGACATATGTGCACAACACTAGATTTAAAGAAAAACATGTTTTGGCTGATTCATCAGTCCCTCCAGGATCTCATGGGACTTTTTTTTCTGATTTTGCAGCCTAAAAGGACTGAATTTGCTGCAGCTTTTCTCAAAAATTGCGGCATTTTTTGTTGTTGTTGTTGTTGTTTTGCAGTGAAAAGCCACCAATAATCATGATGTACTTATAATTAGTGTTAGTGACAGTAAGAGCGCAATTACCTGTGAATACTTTTTTTTTTTTTTGCATATTTACTAAAATTGTGGTTCTGGTCCCCCATGCACTAGGCAATGGTGACACCAGCAGAGAAATACTCAGAACAGAATTGTGTTAGACACAAAACCTTGCATATTGTCACTGAATCAGTATGTAATCATTCAGTATACTGTACATTTTAAATCATATAATTATTATTTCATGTTTTTACAATTTAACAATTTTATAATTGTCTGTTATATATATATTTTAAATTAATAAGTCAGTGATTGCATACTCTAAAAATATTTAAAAAGAGCAGTAAAATAATCCAGTGAAATATTTTTTCAAATCTACTGGTGAAATCAGGCATTATGGGGAGTGGCAAATATTTGCCCTAATATATTATATATATATATATATATATTCAGTATTATATAGTAGTTTAATTGTATCATTAACGTCCTATCACATTTTGTTCCACACACTTGACACATTCATATAAATATATATTATACAGTACTGTGCAAAAGTCTTAGGCCACCACCAGCTTTGTTGTTTTAGCAATGTATTAGCATCCATATTTATTTTTCAGTCTCTTTATTACGATATAAACAGAAAATACAGGAAATACGTACACAACAAAGCAAAAATCTGCATTTAGTGTGACCTCCTGGACTTCTTCCAGTTTCTCAAAGAAGAAACTATGAGAAATGTCTCATCATATTTTGAAAGTATTCTTGGCCTTCCAGTCATTTTCCGTTTCATTAAAGTTTAGGAGAGCCGCTACTGCCTGCTTTTGCTCAAGTGTAAGGGGAGGACAATAAATACTTGCCACTTTAGCCTATAGCTGGGTTTTTTTTCATAAATATTTTTTTAATACTGCACACAAATTTCCTGTATTTTCTGGTTATATTCTAATAAGAGACTGAGAAATAATGATATATGGTCATTATATCATTGCTAAAACAACATCTAATGGTGGCCTAAGACTTTTGCGCAGTACTGTATATATATATATACACACACATACACATAATAAATTATGCAGAGTTTGCTTGATTTTGTATTGAATTCTGTGATCGCAGAATTGCGAAATCCTGGATGGACTGATGTACAAGCCTTTTTAACTAGTGAGGACCAGTGAAATGTGCTCACTTGTCAGTTTTAATAATATTTCACTATGAAAGTGAGGAAAATTGGCCCCTTACAAGTATAGTTAAAAAAGTACACACACACACACACACACACACACACACGCTCCAGAAACTGAACCTAACTTGGCTCTAAACAGACACAAAGGGTTTTGGGCCTAATGAATGTGTTTTTGAGCAGTTCTGATACCTGCATGCAGTCCAGTGTATTCTGGTTAGCGGCCAAATAAAAGACAGAAAGAGAGAGAGGAAACATCATGCATTTCAAAAGCAGTCAGAACAGATATGAGTTTAGATTATTAAACGCTGCAATCCAGGACCTGTTGAACCGCATCACTGTTGATTGTATCTACTCTAAGTCCTTCAGACTCAAAATGCACAAAAAGTAATATTTTTAGCAAGTTTCACGGTACTAGAGTGAAATACTTCTTTCTACACTCATAACACATTTTTCGAGATCAAATGCAAGGACAATCATGAAAAAAAAAAAATCTGAGCTTCACACTCTCAGATACCAATCCACAACCTACACCTGTAGCTGAACTGGCAACATCAAGAACAAGGGTTTGATTACCACTGACACTGATGTAGTGTAAAAGTTAAATGCAGTGTGAGTCACTCTGGATAAAAGAAAGTAAAACACTGTTTTGAACACCACATTCAAGAGCCATCTAAGCAATAGAGCACTCTCAAAGCTCATTATTGCCTTGCTGAATTGTATGTCAATTTATAGCATATTGCATAACTATTTTATCACCATTACTTTTTAATATTTATGCTCTGGCAATATTGCATGTAAAACAACTCAAGGGACTTTGAAATGAAAAACCGGACTAGTAGGTAAACAGGGCCCTCTTCAGGCTGAAGATACAATCATCAGTGATGCAGCATAGAAAGAGAGACAGGAAATGCATCACATCAAACAGGAAGTGCACACGCTGTACTCTACCAGCTCTCTGTGCAATACGAGCTGCACCAGATCCTGAGAAAGACACAATTCAGTTAAACAGTGCACAAATACACAATCATCATTAACACCCCAAGCATCATAAACAGTCAGTTTCTATCGTTCGCTCATCACACCTCTTTAGTTAATGCAAATTGGTTAGTTTAAATCTATGAAACTATTATGACAGAAACAAATGCATAACAATGTGACGTGAAACTGTGAAACTCACCTCCAGCATTTGCACGACACCTTCATGTTCTCTTTTAGCAAATAACTGAGCCTGTGGAACCAGAACACACTCTTAAGCACAAAATAACACATACAAACATCTGATTCATCATCAATATACAGTGAACGCATATAATATATATATATATATATACAGTTGTGGCCAGAATTATTAGCCCCCTTCATAAATATGATCAAAGATGACTCTAAAAATAAATCTGCATTGTTTATCCTTTTGATCTTTAATTCATAAAATTAGCAAAAATCTATGTTTTTCTCCAAAACACGTTGCCCACAATAATTAGCACCCCTAGAATCTTTTATGAGTAAAATATCTCTGAAGTATATTCCCATTCATATTTAAAAAAAATTAGCACACCAGGGTGATCATAAACATGAAATTGTCCAGCCATGACTTCCTGTTCCACAGGAGTATAAACATGAGGAAACACAAAGGCCAAATTCCCTTAATCATTCATCACAATGAGAAAAACCAAAGAATATAGTTCTGATGTGCAGCAAATGATTGTCGAGCTTCACAAAATAGAAAGTGGCTGTAAGAAAATAGCTAAAGCATTGAAAATCCCCATTTCCACCATCAGGGCAATAATTGAGAAGTTCCAATCAACTAAAGATGTTACAAATCTGACTGAAAGAGGACATGGGTCTAAATCATCCTAATGCGCAGTGAGGAGGAAAGTTTAAGTGGCCAAAGACTCTCCAAGGATCACAGCTGGAGAATTGCAGAGGTTAGTTGAGTCTTGAATCTCAGAAAGCCTAAAAAAAATTTATCAAAAGCACCTACATCCCCACAGGTTGTTTGGGAGGGTTTCAAGAAAAATCCTCTGCTCTCATCCAGAAACAATCTCCAGCATATTCAGTTGTCAGACAAGACTGGAACTTCAAACGGGACGGGCTTCTATGGTCAGATGAAACTAAAACAAGAGCTTCTTGGCAGCAAACCCACCAGATGGTTTTGGTGCACACATGGATAAAAAGTGCCCCATGCCCACGGTTAAATATACTGCTGGATCTTTAATGTTGTGGGCCTATTTTTGTGCTGGAGGTCCTGGACAACTTGTTCAGATATATTGTATCATGGATTCTATCAAATACCAACAGATAAAAAATCAAAACCTGACCACTTCTGCTAGAAATCTTATAATGGGCTGTGGTTGGATCACCAACATGGAGCTGGGAATCTGAAGGATCTGGAGAGATTCTGTATGAAGGAATGATCTCTGATCTCTTGTCAGGTGTTCTCCAAACTCATCAGGCATTATAGAAGAAGACTCAGAGCTGTTATCTTGGCAAAAGGAGGTTGCAAAAAGTATTGAATAAAAGGGTGCCAATAATTGTGGGCAACGTGTTTTGGAGAAAAACATTTATTTCATAATGTGATTTTCCCCCCACTTTCAATTCTTTTCCTTCAATGAAAGGTTAGATTTTTGCTAATTTTATAAATTAAAGATCAAAAGGATAAACAATGGAGATTTATTTTTAGAGTCATCTTTGATCATATTTATGAAGGGGGCTAATAATTCTGGCCACAACTGTATATATATATATATATGCAAACTGAAACACTGAAATCTCTTAAAAACTTTAAATGATCAACTTGTTAACAATTACTTAATTTATTGTTCAATTTTCAGGCTCAGAGGTACAGTAGAGAATCAACTCTTTTGTCAATTACATTTACTTTTAATTATTTAGCAGATGCCAAAGTGACAAATGAGGAAGAGACAACAATAAATAATCATTAAAATATTTAATAAATACAATTTTAGTCAATAATAAATAATAATAATTTAATAACCCACAAATGTTTGCCAGCTGTACAGTTTAAGTAAAGATTGAATCATTACCACATACATCTACTTTTCTCTTAAAATATTAAAGTTATGTTCAACACAAGTACAGCGGTAACACTTTAGTTTAGGGTCCAATTCTCACTATTAACTAGTCACATATTAACTTGCATATTAATAGGATATTAGCTGTTTATTAGTACTTATTAATGCCTTATTCTGCATGACTATATTCTATATCCTACCCAATACCTAAACTTAACAACTAACTTACTAACTAATAATAAGCAATAATTAGGGGTTTATAGATTCAAAAGTCATAGTTAATAGTGAAAATGTGACTAGTTCAGCTTTATTGACAACATTTGTGGCATAATGTCAAAGGCACATTTTAATACACAACACTGTGGTCTAACCAGGTGACATATTAACATGTTAATAACTCCAACACACTAACTAACAATCATCAATACTTCTACAGCATATATTAATCTTTGTAAATGTTAAGATGCAATATTAAAATCAAAAGTTGTATCTTTTAACATTAGTTAAAGTGCCCCTATTATGTCATTTTAAAGGTTAAATTGTTTTCAGGTCTCCTACAATAGGTTTACATGCATTATTTATTTACATGCATTTATTTAAGCATTTATATGCATTCAATGTCAAAAAAACACTTTAATTTTCTCATAACATCCATTGCAGCATCAGCTCTCAGAATTCTATGAAGTGTATGAAATGGTTTGGTCTCTCTAAACCCCTCCTTTCTGAGAGCTGCTCTGCTCTGATTGGTCAGATGCTCAGTCTGTTGTGATTGGTCGACCACTTACAATGTGTGTCGGAAACAAAACGCCCATTAGCATGTCTGACTTTCATCTCTTCTTCAGCACTTGATACACAGTGATCTGAACAGCAACAATGGTGTCAATTTTACCGCATCAATCTCATCCTTTTGAAGTGCATCAAACTGGATTTGTTTTGGCAGCAGAAAACAGCATCTTCTCGACAAGAACAACACAAACCAAACTCTTCCAGTCTCAGATACAACTACAGTGTTTGAGGGCGGGGTAAAGTAGACGTTCACCGGCAGCCAATGAAAACCACAGGCTGGCATTATGCAAATTTGTTACAAACCTACGTAGGTTGAAGTATGATGTGAGACTGGAATTACTGACGACTCGTTTCAGGCAGTCCAGAATCGAGTCTTTCTTTTGGGAGACAATAACTTTATTTATCTGCACTTTGATTTTTTGAATCTTTGCAGACCTTTTACATTCACAAACAGCTCTTTTACACACTGCATGAATGGGAATATCCGAAAAAGCATAACAGGGGCACTGCGAACTAACATGAACAAACAATGAATTTGTTTGTATATTTATAAACCAACATTAACAAAGGTTAATAAATGCTGTGAAAATATAATGCTCATAGTTCATGTTAACCTATGCATTAAAAGATTAGTTCACTTCAGAATTAAAATTTCCTGATAATTTACTCACCCCCATGTCATTTACGATGTTTATGTCTTTCTTTCTTCAGTTGAAAAGAAATGAAGATTTTTGAGGAAAACATTCCAGATTATTCTCCATATAGTGGACTTCACTGGGGTTCAACGGGTTGAAGGTCCAAATGTCAGTTTCAGTGCAGCTTCAAAGAGCTCTACATGATCCCAGACGAGTAATAAGAGTCTTATCTAGAGAAACCATCGCTCATTTTCTAAAAAAAAAATAAAAATTATATACTTTTTAACCACAAATGCTCATCTTGCACTGCTCTGTGATGCGCCACGCATTACGTAATCATGTTGGAAAGGTCACGTGTGACGTAGTGTGAAAAAGTCCATCTCATTTTCTCCACCAACTTCAAAATCGTCCGACATCATTGTTTTACCTTTTTTTGTAAAGGGCATATGACTTAGTCTTTGCACGTTCACTTTGTAAACACTGGATCGCTACTTCCGCCTACATAACGCGTGACCTTTCCAACGTGATTACGTAATGCGTGGTGCATCGCCTCGCAGTGCAAGATGAGCATTTGTGGTTAAAAGTATATCATTTTTTTTTTTAGAAAATGGCTGATGGTTTCTCTAGATAAGACTCTTATTCCTCATCTGGGATCATGTAGAGCTCTTTGAAGCTGAACTGAAACTGACAAAAATTCTGGAATGTTTTCCTCAAAAACCTTCATTTCTTTTCGACTGAAGAAAGAAAGACATAAACATCTCGGATGAAATGGGGGTGAGTAAACTATCAGGACATTTTAATTCTGAAATGAACTAATCCTTTAATAAATGAGACCTGTATAGTGCTATCATTAACTGAATATGCAAGAATGGGATTTCGTTTAGAATCAATGTCAAGAGATCATCAGAGTTCATGAATACGAAGCACAAACATGAGACTCATTCCCATATAAATTCTCATTAAAAGCAGAATTACTGTGATAACCGTGTGCGACTGACCCGCTGAAGCCGCTTGATTTCATCCTGTTTGAACTTGAGGATTGCCAGTGCCTGTTCATGCTCCAATTCCAGCTGCTGCCTGCGATCGGCGACCTCTCGCATGTGCTGCGACAACACAAAAACACAAACCGATCACACACCGATTGCAATGCGAACCTGTGGAGAAACCGATTAAACATGTTTCTGACATGAGTGTGTTACCTTTAGGACCTGCTCTAGGTTCTCCAGCTTTGCACGGAGTCGCTGGTTCTCCTCCAAAACTGAACTATGCTGTGCGCTCAAAACACAGAGCTGTTCCTTTAGCTCCTCATTTTCAGCCTGAGACTACAGAAACACTTTATGGTTACACTGGCTTTAAATACCCAGAGAGAGCATAAACAAACTTCATTTTTGCCAACAGGTGTTAGAGAGAACCTATTATGCCCTTCTTTATGTTGTTTTGGGGCTCTACTAGAACAGGTTTTCATGCTTGAATGTTGATTATTTTCCTCATATTCTCCATTGTTGCAGCTCCTCTCTTCCCAGTCTGTCAGTAACGCTCTGTTTAGTTCCTGTCTCTATGAAGCCCCTCCTTCTGAAAAGCACGATGTGCTCTGATTGGTCAGCTGGAGCAGTGTGCTGTGATTGGTCAAGCGCTTCGAACGTGTTTGGGAAATGTCCCGCCCCTTACCATAACCACCAGTTTCAACACACTACTAACCAACTCAACCAGGCCCCGCCCCTTTATTTTGGGTGGGAATTACTTAAATGAGGAATATTGTGACGTGTTTGTTCCCAGAAGAAAACTCAAGACAACAATGGAGGTGTTTCAGGGATTTCAGGGAAACAGTGACGCTGATATAGAGAATAACTCCCGCTGGAGGGTCTTTTTCATGCTCAAACAGCAACATTACACACTAAAGAAATGTAAAAAAGCATAAAAGGTCCTCTTTAATAACTTTATAAGTCGACTGGTGAGCGTTTCACCTGGTCAAGCAGCTGAGCCTTTCTCCTGAGGAGTTCTGCCTCCTCCACTAAGTGCTCATTTCTGCTGCGCTCGTCCACTAGCTGGTTCTCCTGTGAACACACACACACAGAGACAGAGAGAGAGAGAGAGAGAGAGCGAGAGAGAGAGAGAGAGAGTTTTTCAGTCTGACACACAGGAGACATGCACTGTAAGCATTAAAACAAGAGAATGACACTCACCAAATCGAGACATCGTTTCTGTCTCTTCCGGACCTCATGCTCAAGAACTTCACATTCTTTCCTCTTCTTGCCCAACTCACTTTCCTGCAGGAAGATCACATTTTGTTCAGAAACATAAATATATTCAACATATGTTAAATTTGGATAGAATTGATTTTTTGTTAATGACTTTCACTTTCAGCTGTTCATTGTTTGTTCATGTTATTTCACAGCGCATTAGCTAATGTTAACAAATACAACTCTTGATTTTAATAATGTATGAATAAATGTTGAAATTAACATTAAATAAGATTAATAAACACTGTAGAAGTATTGTTAATTCTTAGTTCATATTAACTAAGCAGTTAACTATATATATACAGTGGGTACGGAAAGTATTCAGACCCCCTCACATTTTTCACTCTTTGTTATATTGCAGCCATTTGCTAAAATCATTTAAGTTCCTTTTTTTTCCTCATTAATGTACACACAGCACCCCATATTGACAGAAAAACACAGAATTGTTGACATTTTTGCAGATTTATTAAAAAAGAAAAAATGAAATATCACATGGTCCTAAGTATTCAGACCCTTTGCTGTGACACTCATATATTTAACTCAGGCGCTGTCCATTTCTTCTGATCATCCTTGAGATGGTTCTACACCTTCATTTGAGTCCAGCTGTGTTTGATTATACTGATTGGACTTGATTAGGAAAGCCACACACCTGTCTTTATAAGACCTTACAGCTCACAGTGCATGTCAGAGCAAATGAGAATCATGAGGTCAAAGGAACTGCCTGAAGAGCTCAGAGACAGAATTGTGGCAAGGCACAGATCTGGCCAAGGTTACAAAAAAATGTCTGCTGCACTTAAGGTTCCTAAGAGCACAGTGGCCTCGATAATCCTTAAATGGAAGATGTTTGGGACGACCAGAACCCTTCCTAGAGCTGGCCGTCCGGCCAAACTGAACTATAGGGGGAGAAGAGCCTTGGTGAGAGAGGTAAAGAAGAACCCAAAGATCACTGTGGCTGAGCTCCAGAGATGCAGTCGGGAGATGGGAGAAAGT
>RJVU01007700.1:2757811-2770151 GCA_003731715.1 Anabarilius grahami | reverse complement strand
CACACACATTAGGGCTGTCAAGCAATTACATTTTTACATTTTTAATCTAATTAATTACACGATGTGGCGATTAATTATCAAGAATTAATCACACATCAAATTTGGCTTGAGAAATGACCCCCAAAAGATCATTTAAATTCATTGTGTAAAGCATCAAATTACAAAAAAGTAGTTTCAGAAATAAATCTTTTTTTTGATTCAACATAGAATTTATTATAAAAACATTTGGACCATGAGGTTGAGTAAATGATGACTGAATTATCATTTTTGGGTGAACTATACCTTTAATGTTTTATTTTTATTTATTTTGTTAATTAGTATGGAAATATGAAATTATTTTTTAATTAAATTATACTCTAAATTAGAAACTAAAACTGCTAGTAGGTGGCAGTAAATGTCTTAATGATAAAGTCATTGATTCATTCAATTCGTTCAAACAGCTAGCTTTCCTGTAGCTCAGTGGTTAGAGCATGGCACTAGCAATGCCAAGGTCATGGGTTCGATCCCAGGGATTGCACATACTCAGATACAAATGTATAGTATAATGCAATGTAAGTCGCTTTGGATAAAAGCGTCTGCCAAATGCATAAATGTAAATGTAAATGGTTCTCTTTATGAACGTTCCAATGAATCATTTGTTCACTCAAATTGTTCAAAACATGGATTCACTGCTCGGAGATGAACAGTTCTTGTCTTTACATTTTTGTTACCAAAATTTAGCAAAAACAGACAATATTGTGTCTAAAATAACACAATATTAACTTCTTATTTATTCAACTGTTGTATAAAATTAGTATGTGGGACAAAATACTTCTGGTCTGGGACAAAAATAGCACTCGTGTGATATAGCTTCACTATATCACATGATGTAAACACGACTCAAGATCAAACTGGAGCATTTTGGCCCAATATCTTGTATTTTAGGGTCATTCTTACTACATTCTATAGGCTTCATCACGCAGTGAGTTGTTGCCCTGCATTATATTCACCATCAGTCAACTGTATGATATGTCAGATGACCTACATAGCTCTGGGGGCGGGCAAGTGCGTCAAATGCGTTAATTTTAACCTGATATTTTTTACCGTAATTATCTAATTAGCGTGTTAAATCGACAGCCCTAAATTTCTAAATTCCCCTATAATTCCAGGTTTTCCATGACTGTGGAAATCCTGTGCATATTTATTTCTCCCAGACCCATTTCATTCATTTATTTGTCAGGTACTGTGAAGTTTTTGTTGGTTGGTTGTTACTTAGAGTGCAAAATCTGTTCATAAAGACTATCTGATGCCCAAGATGTCAGTGTTTGTGTATGCCTCTGATCATGTGACTCTTACCAGCAACTGAAGACGCTCTTCTGTGGTCTGCTCTTCCTGGTGGGTGGAGCTTGTGCCCTGTTCGGGCTTTACATTTGTTTCGGACTCCTCCCCCTCTGCAGGAGTCTCCTCCCCCTTAACTGGGGCCTCATCTACTACTGGGGGCGGGGTTTCAAATGCAACCNAAAAAAAAAAAAAGAAAAAAAAAAAAAGGGTAAAACACTTATAAACTGCAACCAAACATGCAGCAGCAGAGGGTCATGCATGCTATAACATGTTAAGAATTTAACTTCGAAAATCATATACTGATTACAAACCCCGGAATCAAAAATATCTAATTCTCATAATACAGAAATGAAAACCATCCTGCCCAAATACAGTACAATGAATTTTGGATTAAAACAAACAAATGATTATAAAAAATAGATTCTTAATGGTCTTCAATTCGACATGACATGCAATTCTTTTTAGGTCCAAAATGTGACCTATTTCTGAGTGAAACTGCATATTCAAAAACAAAAACACAAACACCTACTTTTAGGCCATTTAGCTATTTTTTGTTTGAACATCAGTCATGGGAAAAGATGACATTTGGTCTCAGCTCGTCTTTACTCAGAGGGTCAAGGGTCAAATGCCTTAGTGGCTAATTTTAGTGGCCATACCTACTTATGCTCTAAGAGGAACTATTCCACTGTGGCCAAAGCCACGACCTGGTAACAGGATCAAAGAGCCAACGCAGCACAGCCGGGACCGAGAGTCGTTCGTTAGCCATGTCAGCATTCAGACGCTGCTGCAGACTCATTAGCATCACACACTCTCACTTACTGGCTAACAGACCAAATGTTAGAAGTTATACAAGTTATATTCATGACGTCTACTGAAACAGATCCATAACGAGGATAATGTGCATGTATAAGATCTGTAAAGTTACAAAGCTCATCAGTTGTACTGTATAGTCAACGCCGGCTGTATACAAAGACTGAAACGTTCTGATCAAGTCGTTCTTGCAAAGTTGGTTCCGATCTGCTTGATTATACACATTTTCAGAATCTGACTCGGGCTCGAACTGATATGGTAAAACCAGTTATATTATTATAAACTGTGTTTACAAATGCCTTGCAAGCTGAAGCTCACGATTATGATAATGTTACATTTCCGACATGTTTAAGGTGTTTAGACAATCACAATGCACTGGGTCTGCTGGCCAATCAGAACACTCTAAGCTTTTCAGAAGGAGGGGCTTTGTAGAAATCAATGCGTTTCAGACAGACTGAAAAAGAGGAGCTGCATTAATGTATAGCAAGTGAAAAATAATGTGTAGAAAATACTTAAAATGATATGGTAACACACATTACACTCTAAAAAATGCTGGGTTAAAAACAACCAAAGTTGGGTTGAAAATGAACAAACCCAGCGGTTGGGTTAAATGTTTGACCAAACTGCTGGGTAGTTTTATTTAACTCAACCTAATGTTTAAAAATTACTGTATTGCTTGCTTAAAATGAGCCCAAAATATGTTGGAAATGAACATTTATTAATAAGTTTAATGAATAATAATTAAACAATAAACATTTATTAAATTAATTATTGATTAAATGTTCACCTTTTGATTATCATTGTTGTTTCTTGTAATTATGTGTCTGATTTTTAAATTCCAACCTATTTTGGGTTTATTTTAAGCCAGACATATAGTCATTTTTAAACAATAGTTGAGTTAAATAAAACTGCAGGTCAAACGTTGGGTCAAACATTTAACCTGATTACTGGGTTTGTCCATTTTCAACCCAACTTGGGTTATTTTTAACCCAGCATTTTTTAGAGTGTACTTAAAGCCTTTATGTATAATGCATTGTAAAGGTATACATAATAATGCTTTATATATTTTCATAAATAATTGTAATCAAAGTTAAAATGCATCTGTAGATTCCTTGTTACATCTAAAATTGGTTGTTTATCATGTTTTAATGCAATATACTTTGTTCAAGAAATAGATAAGTATTATAATGCACTGTGTTTACAATTATTCA
Organism: Anabarilius grahami; assembly: GCA_003731715.1. Classification (NCBI taxonomy): domain Eukaryota; kingdom Metazoa; phylum Chordata; class Actinopteri; order Cypriniformes; family Xenocyprididae; genus Anabarilius; species Anabarilius grahami. The sequence goes on along the minus strand of RJVU01007700.1, from coordinate 2,766,810 downwards.
TGAGGTCTTACAATGCATTATAAAGGTGCATTATTAAATACTTTTATAATACATTATATATAAAGGCTTTAAGTTAAGTATTACCAATGAGATTTCATAAGAATCTGTAATACACAATGTAAGCGACAGTAAAAAGCAAACACAAATTTACACCGCAATGCAAAATGATGAATCTGCTTAAACCATTCATGATCGGCAGCATAAAAACCTTCATTAGCTCTAATTGAAGGCTTATCACACACTAGTCCACATACGGATGAAATCTGTCATCTGTGGATGCCTGAATAACCGAAATGGTTCACTTGATGAATTAACCAAGCAGAACTGAGTAAAGACTTCTTTTTTATTGTCATTAGGGATCTTATTAGCACCTCCCTTCCTAAACTCTAAGAAAATGGAAAATATATCAAAATGAACATCATCATTTGTTATTTAAAATGCATAAAGTATAATAATTCTGTAGTGAAGGTAAAGTTTCACAACTGCACAAATGTCGACAATCTAATATATGCCTTATAATAATCAATAATCATATCATGTTGATGTCTGATGAAGGATTTTTGATGAAGATAATTATAGTCAAGGCACATTTATTTCTATAGCTCTTTAAACAATACAGATCGTTTCAAAGCAGCTTTACAAGAACAAGATAACAGTATTAGAGGGGTCATGAATTGAGAAATCAACTTTTCCTTGAGCTTTTGATATATAAGAGGTCATCGTACTATAAGAATATCCTGTAAGTTTCAGAATTGAAAACTTCCTTGTTAGTCCAATTAAAGCTTTTATTGACACCAGGCCCAGCGAACGACTCGTCCTGGAATGTGCCTATCTATGACATTGATAGGTGAAACTCCGCCTCCGCAGAAGAAATCAACGCCTACATCATTGCAACGTTAGCCCCGCCCACTGGTGTGTTAGTGAGATGAGGAGGAGAGAAGAGCGATACAGGACTAAAATAACATTACCTTTCAAAAGGATCCTAATGCAGGAATATGGTTATTTATTTTCAACAATGTGAATGTCTCAGTTGAGCTTTATTTATTTGTATTCGGTACATTTCACTGTGGATTCTTTGGTAAATCAATCGCATTTCAGCGCAGGCTTTGCAAACAGACTTTTACGATATGGACTCGACAGTAATGCAACAACATGTCAGTAACTGTGTTAATTCTAATGCCTGATCTGTGATCAGTGATTTCTGATTTGTAATGATTCATGTACAGTCAGATGATCTTTGTCTGTGTGTCAGTAAATCAAACCAGTGACTAAACGACCAACTTCACATTGTTTCTCTTAGTAGGATGAAAATAATCTGTTATTTAAACGGTGATTAAATTATATATAGAAAGCGATCAAAGAACGCTCCCTTTACAATCGCTGGAGCTGTCAATCAAACAGCCCGTTTTTTTCAACGAATCTCTTATATAAGAATCTCGAATATCGAGTTTGCACTGTTACGATGAAAGAATTTGTTAGTGTGCAGAAATTGAGTTGCAATGACGAGATCACTGCTTTCATGAACTCAACAACATGTCTGTGATCGGCTAAAATGTTCATCACTGCAACCTTTCATGCCACAATCTAAATATAATGCCACAGATCTAAATGTAATGCTTTTCACAATTACTTAACCTTGAGAGCTGTAATAGTAAAAACGTGTTAAAAGTTCTTGAGAGAGTAATACTTAGCTATTTTGTTAGAAAAAGATGTTAGCCAATCACAGCAGTGGGCGTTTACACTGAAGTCTCACAGCAGACACGCCTCTTAAATCAGAGCGTTCAAATCAGAGGGCTAAAATCAGGGTAGGAAAAATGACTTTTATTTCTAAATTATGACCATTTTTAATGTAAGAAGCTACTAACATTATAAGTGTACCCCAGGAAACATTATAAAACAATAAAACAGTGCAGTTCATGACCCCTTTAAAATATTATTTTAAATATATAATTAAAGTTCATTTCTGAGGGAAAAATAAATGAGATTGTGGCAAAAATAAAATATACTTGTTTCTGTTTGGTACTGTGACTTGACTAGCTTGGTTTTTCGAGACTTACTTGTTACTTAAACATGTGTGACTTGACCCCACCTCTGTTTTTTTTATGTAAAAATCTTTCATTATAAGTGGACCTAAAAAATTGCAGTTCATGACCATTTGAAACAAATAAAATTTTAGCTGTAAAGCAGCTCTACAGAAGACAATAGTATCATTATAATCAAATTAATAAATACAAAGAAATAAGGTCTATGTTTGTGGAGTGAATGTTGCACTTTTCTTCTAAAGTTTGTGATTTGTATTGTCTGAGTTAAAACTCCTCTACAGTTGTTTGAGCATCTGCCTTTTATGTTTGATCTGAACTGACACACAGCTTGCAGATGGAGTTTTAATGCATGAAATGATCTGACGTTTGAAGGAAACAAGTACAAGCGCAGGAGTGGCATTTAGCCAGTTTACCAGGCTCACATTCCAACGTCCCTGAAACACCCGTATAATGACAGATTTGTGCGTCCACTTTTAATTAAACTGCCAGACACATGCAGCTGCAATATTTATCAGTTGGGAAACGCTGGGTAGACAAGACACTCCAGGAGAATATGGTAAAAAAAACTCCATAGTTTCCCCATCCGATAAATGCCAGTACATTAAAGGAGATCTATAATGCCCCTTTCACAAGATGTAATAAAAGTCTCTGGTGTCCCCAGAATGTGTCTGTGAAGTTGCAGCTCAAAATACCCCACAGATCATTTATTATAGCTTGTCAAATTTGCCCCTATTTGGGTGTGAGCAAAAACACGCTGTTTTTTTTGTGTGTCCCTTTAAATGCAAATGAGCTGCTGCTCCCGGCCCCCTTTCCAGAAGAGGGCGGAGCTTTAACAGCTCACGCTTCGGTTGCTCAACAACAACAAAGCTGGAGAATCTCACGCAGCCAAAATGAGGATCGTCAGTAACAGTGTTGTTGTGTGTTTTCGGGGGCGGGGTTTATGTAAATTTTGGGGTTTGTGATGTTACCAACCCAGGAAGAAGCTCGTTGTAGTCCCTACCAGCGATTTGTTGTAGTCCTTAAAAAGTGATTTCTGTAAAAGAAAATATCTCCCTTTGCATTGAACTTTGAGCGTTGTAACTTTGCAGATGTTGTTTATGCTCAAACAGCAACATTACACACTAACTAAGTCAAATCATAATCAAGGACCCCTTTAAAGGGTTAGTTCACCCAAAAATGAAAATTATCCCATAATTTAATCGTATGGACATTTTCTTACAAAAACGCATTGCTTCGCTTCAGAAGGCCTTTACTAACCCCCTGGAGTTGTATGGATTACTTTTATGAGGATGAATGTGCTTTTTTTGGGCTTCAAAATCTAACCCCCCATTCACTCCCATTATAAAGCTTGGAAGAGACAGGATATTTTTTGATATAACTCTGTGTTTGACTGAAAAAAGAAAGTCATATTCACCTAGGATGGCTTGAGGGTGAGTAAATCATGGGATAATTTTCATTTTTGGGTGAATAAATCCTTTAAGACAATGGTTTTGTATTGCAAGTTTTCTGAAATGTTATGTTTAAATATGTTATTACATGTAAATATGCTGTAATTTACATACATTTCCAGAACATAAATCTGAAAATTATATAAAGCTTTTGTTGAGATATAATAGATTAAAGATTTTTACAAAAAGGATTTTGTATTTCGCTATCACTCCAAAAAACTCCAAGTAAAATATATTTCAGGTGAATGATATATGAACAAACACTTCAGAATACAGATAGTAAAGTTTGGTGTGTGTAAAGTAGCTGAAGTGGAGATTTCTGACTCAAACTTACCGCCTAGATACACAGATAATCACAGATACGGATTGTAACTGAAATCTACAGATGCAAAGTGTAATAATATAAACACTCAAAAGTATATTTTGGATGTTTTCACTCCACTAGTCTGAAAGAAGACTGTTATAGAAAAGAAATAGCCCAAAATCTCAAAATTTACCAGTGAATTAAAAAATACATGGTTTTGGCTGAAAGAATCTCATAAACACTGCATTAAAGTTGCGAACAGGTCTGTGTGTGTGTGTGCATGTGTGAGTTCAGTGTTCATGTGATCCAAAAAAGACACTAAATATAAGAGAATGATAGAGAATGTAATTAAAAAAAGACTTTGTTCATGTCTCAGCCATGAACCACAACATGCTACTTGCTTTTGCTAGTCACTAACAGGTTGAATTGTACCGAGGAGTTCAATCTACAGAGTTTCATTATTAGACAAAAATAGACAAGTAACAACTTTTAGTAACACACTAGGATATAGATATAAGCCTCAAAGCTAACATGCATGAACTAAAAGCCACAAAACTACCATTCTGATTTCATGGGGTCGTATGAGAGCATTCATACTGACACTACAAGTTAAACTGCCTCATATCAGGCCTGCTGGTGGCTAAAGCTAACATCTTATACAGCTGCACCTTTAAGACTCAAATAAACCGATCTGAAACCGAACCTTGGGTTTAAGCCGTATTTCATCAAGCCTGTGGCTGCACTAAGGCGGTTCGACCCCATACGCCGGCCTGCGTTGGCTATAAGCACATTGCTGTAATCCCCGTGGACTACTGAAACGGGTAACTGGATCACTTCTTTAAAAAGCACCTTAATGGATTGGCCTGCCTGCCGCTGGTTTTCTTCTATAGCACATGCATCAAATGCATTGACACTGAGAGCTTTATCGGTCAGCATGCATCTCTTACGTTTTGCTATTGCAAAATCTGTCAGTCGGCACCAGTTGGCACCAAACTCCCACATCTGGCCGAGCCGAATGACTTTAAAACACTACGTTTTGTAAAGCGTCATCCGAACTAGGCCTAAAAGTGCCTCTTCTGCAGCTCTGTGCTCATGCACACTAATGCATGCATACGATCTGTCACCGAATCCAAGCCGGAAGGGCCGTAATCATACGCTGGCGATGACAGGACAGGTGAGTGTTATAATCTGTCCCGCACTGTCGGCACGCGCACACAGACTCTTCAACCTCTTATAACACATGCATGTTACATCATTACGCCATTCATGCAACTACAGGAACTACAGAAACTACAATCTGAATATCTGACACACACACACACACCTACCCCTCTCCTGTGAGCTGACGGAAAGAGAAGTGTCCGCGTGTGGACGGCTCTCTGACTGCGGGAATCTTTGGTTTGCTTTGGGCCGAAGTCGTAGCTACCATCCAAAACCCTCTCAACGCTACCACGGCAACAGGCAGAGGATTATGGGACCGTACCATTCTGCTGTCAAAGGGGATTAGAGCGCACACAACATGGCCCCTTTCTTTCCCTGAGTGTGTGTGTGTGTGTGTGTGTTTGTGTGTGTGTGTCGCAAATGACCAGATTACCCGTACTGGCATTCTCATCCAGAGACGGCTTTACAGAGACGATGGGGACGGCTGAGATTGAAACTTCAAATGGTCAGTAAATTGGGCGTATTTTCAATCTATCAGTTAATATGCAACAAAAGTTCTGCAATATACATTAACAGTCCAAACTTTGGACACATTTCACTAACTAACCTCAAGTTGAAGCCTTTGGCACACAAATGTACACATGCACACACAACTGCAAAATGGTGATATTTTCTGCACCATTATTGCAGAAAATTTATGACAGTTTAAAAAAAAACACTCCAACTGCACCTTCTGCTCCGCCCCTGACTGCTATTGGTCACCAAACAGATAGTCCCGTCCCCAACTCACATCATTGGTTGAGTCAGAGATGAGTGTTAAACTGGTATGCATGATGATGCAAAATGGGAAAGCATTTTCACATCCAAAATAAACACATACACAAACATACATGAACACATGTGCACACACGCAAACACACATGAACATGCACACACACACAAACACACACAAACATGCACGCACACATATGTGTGTGTTTTTGTGACATATCAGGACACAAATGTGTATAATGACATGGGTATGGCATAGGTATTACAAGGACAGGATGACTTTTGAGGGCATTACCCCATGTCCTCATTTCTCAAAAGGCTTATAAATCATACAGAATGAGTTTTTGTGAGAAAGTAAAAGTGTGCACAGTTTCCTGTGATGGGTAGGTTTAGATGTAGGGTTGGTGTAGGGCGATAGAAAATACTGTTTGTACAGTATAAAAACCATTACGCACGCACAAACACATATGCGCACACACACACACAAACACTCATACATAAACACATACACAAACATACATGAACACACACACAAACAAACACATACATGAACGTGCACTCACACAAACACTTACATGAACACACGCACACACAAACACATGAAAATGCACACACACAAACACACACACACTCACAAACAAACACACAAACAAACACTCATACATAAACACATACACAAACATACATGAACACAAACACATACATGAACGTGCACTCACACAAACACTTACATGAACACACGCACACACAAACACATGAAAATGCACACACAAACACACACGAACACGCACACACACACACAAACACATGCACACACACACAAACAAACAAACACTCATACATAAACACATACACAAACATACATGAACACACACACAAACAAACACATACATGAACATGTGCACTCACACAAACACTTACATGAACACACGCACACACAAACACATGAAAATGCACACACCCACAAACACACACACACACACACACGCACACACACTCACAAACAAACACACAAACAAACACTCATACATAAACACATACACAAACATACATGAACACAAACACTTACATGAACACGCACACACAAACACATGAAAATGCACACACAAACACACACACACACACACACACAAACACATATGCACACACACACAAACAAACAAACACTCATACATAAACACGTACATACACACACGAACACACACACACAAACACATACATGAACACACACATATACAAACACACATGCATGTACACATGAACACGCACACACACAAACACATACATGAACATACACGCACACACACATACACATACATGAACATACGTGTACACACACACAAACACACATACACAAACACATACATGAACATACGTGTACACACACACACACACACACACACACACACAAACAAAAACACACACACAAATACGCGCACACACACAAACACATACATGAACATACGTGTACACACACACACACACATATATGAACACACAAACAAATACGCGCACACACACACACACAAACACTCATACATGAACACACGCACACTTTTTGTACATCTATCTTTGTGAGGACATTCACTGACACAATGCAATCTCCAGCTCCTTACTCTAACCCTACCCATCACAACAAAGAACCTAACCCGAACCCTTACCCTAAATCTACCCTTGACCTAGTTATATCCTGATCCCTAAAAACAAGCCTTGACCCTCAAACAGGCCTTTAGAGGCTATCAGAATATGAGGACCGACCAAAATGTTCTCACTTTACTCTCCTTGACCTCACTCCGATGGTCTAAAACTCAAACCGCTTCACATAAAGATAGTTGTACAAGTACACACACTCTCACACACACACACACACACACACACACAGTGTTGGGTTCAGTACATAGAGCTGCTCATTAGCTAGTATTACAGATTATGGTGTAGTCCATTACATAAGAGCAGAAACAACATTCATACCAGTGTAAACACAAAATAAGCCCTGAAAAACTCCACAGGAACAGAGCCGTCATAAACACATGCACAATAATCCTGACTCCTTCACAGAGAAAGACACTACATCCAGGAAAGAATCCTATAGATATCCATTGATATCAATGACACATAAGAGCGCAGAGAGACGGTGGAGCAGTAATGGCATTATGACAGTTCACCAGTGGATTGAGAGGATTAAACCAGGATGGTTAGTACGGAAGGTGATCTGGCGGAAGCTGGATATTTTACTTCATAACTTGTTAAATATGGATATTTTTCTTACACAAACGCATCGCTTCACTTCAGAAGGCCTTTATTAACCCCCTGGAGCCATGTGGAGTATGTTTATGATGGATGGATGTGGATGGAGACACTTTCTTCAGCTCATACCCGTTGATCTCACTCACTGCCATTATAAAGCTCGGATGCGTCAGCATATTTATTAAAATATCTCCGATTGTGTTCATCAGAAAGAAGAGAGTCATATAAACTAAGGATGGCTTGAGGGTGAGTACAGCTTGGGCTAATTTTCATACAGCCTTTGAATGATTTGTAATAGTGCGGTTCGTGGATTCTCGTCCGTGGAATAATGGATTACAAAAATATTGATGTTTTTCAGAGATAAACATATCAAAAAGTGATTATTTTTGCTCAATGTTTTGTGATGGCACTTACCCTGTGGTCTCTGTCCTGTCTCTCTGAAGGGATTTCTGCTATGGCACTGCTGGAGGTGACAGACAGCTGTCTCTGCAGACGCAGCACCTCCTTCTGAGACTCCTTCAGGAGACGCTCGAACTCGCTGACTCCCACAGGACCCTGAGCGAGACATGGAGAGCAATCACAGACAACCGTTCACACCTTCACAGTTTTAGAAGCACCTCGTTTTGCAGATCACTTAAATAGAATAATTTAGTTTCTGTGCCAGTTTAATGCATATGTACTTAAAAGTGTGTGTTCAGTAAATGCTGACTATGTGCAGTACATGACATCTCCAGCAGGTGGAGACATGAGTCATAATAATGAAAATGCAAGAGAATTGAGAGCTGAAATACAAAAGCAACTGCACAGAAATCAAGTTATATACTTTTATATTTTAATAACTTGATAAAAAAAACAAAAAAACAATATGAACAAAAGAACAGATCCATTCTAAAATAATAATAATAATACTAAAATAAATAAAATAGAACCTGATTCTGACGCAAAATAACCTAATAAAATACTAAAATATTTTTTTTTTTAAATAAATAAAAAAATAAAAAATAAAAGTAATCTAATCTAATCTAA